>CM051362.1:26523141-26548141 GCA_028015245.1 Cardamine occulta | reverse complement strand
GTTTTTTTTTAACTGGTTTCACAGTATGCAAGTTGATTTCTGGTTATATCCTCTAGATATGTCGCTTTATATGCTAATTGTTGAGATTTCTACCTGAATAATTCTCACACACTTGTTCCTTCATAATGCAGCAGCATCTTTCTCTCCTGCTTGCATCTACCGATGCAGATGTTGTTCAAGCCTGTCTGCAGACATTGGCTGCCTTTTTGAAGAGGCAAATTGGAAAGTACTCCATAAGAGATGCTTCTCTGAATTCAAAACTATTTTCCCTTGCGCAAGGCTGGGGGGGAAAAGAGGAAGGTCTTGGCTTGACGTCATGTGCCACAGAAAACAGTTGTGATCAGGTCTCTCACCAGCTTGGTTGTACTCTTCATTTTGAGTTTTATGCTTCTAATGAATCATCAAGCGAGCTTCCTGGCGGTTTACAAGTCATCCATGTACCTGATGTCAGCATGTGTGCCGAGTCTGACCTGGAACTTCTCAACAAATTAGTCATTGATCACAATGTTCCTCCCAGTTTAAGATTTGCGTTGTTGACCAGACTGAGATTTGCAAGGGCGTTCTTGTCTTTGTCAACCCGGCAGCAGTATACATGCATTCGCTTATATGCTTTCATTGTTTTGGTTCAAGCAAGTGGTGACACCAAGAATATTGTTTCTTTCTTTAATGGTGAACCCGAGTTTGTAAATGAGTTAGTTACACTGGTAAGCTATGAGGATACTGTTCCAGAGAAAATAAGGATACTATGCTTGCTTTCCCTGGTTGCACTTTCGCAAGAACGAACTCGACAGCCCACTGTTTTAACTGCAGTCACCTCTGGTGGGCATCGTGGTTTTCTATCTGGCCTAATGCAGAAAGCGATTGATTCTGTTATTCGTAATACTTCCAAGTCGTCTCTGGCTTTTGCAGAAGCCTTGCTATTCCTTGTTACAGTCCTGGTTTCATCATCATCTGGATGTTCAGCCATGCGAGAAGCTGGTCTTATTCCGACCCTCGTGCCTCTCATCAAAGATACAGATCCCCAGCACTTACATTTGGTCAGTACCGCTGTGCATATATTAGAAGCCTTCATGGATTACAGCAATCCAGCTGCTGCTTTGTTCAGAGACCTGGGTGGCTTAGATGATACTATCTTTCGGTTGAAACTGGAAGTCTCTCATACTGAAGACGATGTGAAGGAAAAAGTTTGCAGTTCAGATAGTAATGGGAGGGATTCACATACTCTTGGTGGTTCTCTTAATCGGCCTGATACTGAACAGCTTCCCTATTCTGAAGCATTAATTTCGTATCACAGGAGATTGTTGTTAAAAGCCTTGTTACGTGCAATATCTCTTGGAACTTATGCTCCTGGTAACACTAACCTCTACGGTTCTGAGGAGAGCTTACTGCCTGAATGCTTATGCATTATCTTCCGGAGAGCAAAAGATTTTGGGGGTGGAGTATTCTCGCTTGCTGTCACGGTCATGAGTGATCTCATTCATAAAGATCCCACTTGTTTCAATGCTTTAGATTCAGCTGGTTTAACTTCTGCCTTTCTTGATGCTATATCTGATGATGTCATCTGTTCTGCAGAAGCCATAACATGCATTCCGCAGTGTCTGGATGCTCTCTGTCTCAACAATATTGGTCTTCAAGCTGTCAAGGACCGAAATGCCTTGAGGTGTTTTGTTAAAATTTTTACTTCTTCGTCTTATCTGCGGGCTCTTACTGGCGATACACCTGGTTCTTTGTCAAGTGGGCTTGATGAACTCTTAAGACACCAATCTTCTCTGCGCACTTATGGAGTTGATGTGTTCATTGAAATCCTCAATTCCATAATGATTATCGGATCTGGGATGGAGGCCACAACTTCTATGTCAGCAGATGTGCCTACTGATGCTACTCCCGTTCCTATGGAAATTGACTCTGATGAAAAGAGCTTGTTGGTTTCAGATGAGGCAGAACCACCTTCAGATACTGCTGCAGCAAACATTGAGCTGTTTCTTCCAGATTGTGTGTGTAATGTTGCTCGTCTCTTTGAAACAGTTCTTCAGAATGCGGAAGTGTGTTCCCTGTTTGTTGAGAAGAAAGGAATTGATGCTGTTTTGCAGTTATTCTCTTTACCTCTTATGCCTCTATCAACCTCTCTTGGTCAAAGTTTCTCTGTCGCTTTTAAGAACTTCTCCCCTCAGCATTCGTCTGGTCTAGCCCGGATAGTGTGCTCCTTTTTAAGAGAACATCTGAAGAACACAAATGTCCTTTTGGTTTCCATTGAAGGCACTCAGCTTCTTAAATTAGAGTCTGCCGTTCAGACAAAGATATTGAGATCTCTTTCCTGCCTAGAAGGCATGTTGTCCCTCTCCAACTTTTTGTTGAAAGGAACAGCTTCAGTTATCTCGGAATTGAGTTCTGCTGATGCTGATGTACTGAAAGAACTTGGTATAACATACAAGCAAACAATTTGGCAGATGGCTTTGTGTAGTGATACTAAGGAAGATGAAAAAAAAATTGACGGAGGACCTGATAATTCAGTTTCAGCATCATCCAGTACTGTTGAAAGAGAGAGTGATGAGGATTCAAGCAATGCTTCAGGAATTAGATACACAAACCCTGTATCGATTAGAAGCAGTAGCTCGCAGTCTATTTGGGGTGGAGATCGTGAATTTTTGTCAGTTGTACGTTCTGGTGAAGGTATTCATAGTCGTGCACGACATGCAATAGCCCGAATGAGGGGTGGAAGGACCCGTCGACACCTGGAGTCTTTTAATTTTGATTCTGAGATTCTACCTGATCTACCAGAAACGTCTTCTTCCCACCAGCTGAAAAAGAAAAGCACTGAAGTTCTCATTGTTGAAATTTTAAACAAGCTGAATTTTACACTACGTTTTTTTTTCACAGCCCTTGTGAAAGGATTCACCTCTGCTAATCGTCGCAGAATTGATGGAGCACCATTGAGTCCAGCATCTAAGACGCTTGGTACTGCCCTAGCTAAAGTATTTCTTGAAGCTCTTAACTTCCAGGGGTATGGTGCTACTGCTGGTCATGATATCACGCTGTCAGTAAAGTGCCGGTACCTTGGAAAAGTGGTAGATGACATCATTTCCCTGACATTTGATACTCGAAGGAGGGTCTGTTTTACAGCTATGGTTAATAGTTTTTATGTCCATGGAACATTTAAGGAACTTCTCACCACATTTGAAGCTACAAGTCAGTTACTTTGGACAGTGCCGTTTTCATCTTGTACTGAGAATGAGAAGCCAGGTGAAAGGAATATATGGTCTCACAGTACGTGGCTGGTAGATACTCTGCAAAACTATTGCCGAGCACTTGACTATTTTGTTAATTCTACATTTCTCTTATCTCCAGCCTCCACTTCTCAAACGCAGCTTCTTGTCCAGCCAGCTTCAGATGGTTTATCGATCGGACTTTTTCCTGTTCCAAGGGAACCTGAGACTTTTGTGCGAAATTTGCAGTCTCAGGTTCTAGATGTCATACTACCTATATGGAACCACTCTATGTTTCCTAATTGCAATTCTAATTTTGTGGCTTCAATTACCTCCCTTGTTACACATATATACTCTGGTGTTGTGGAAGCTAGGCAAAATCGAGGTGGTGTTACCCGAGGTACAAACCAAAGAGCCTTGCCTTTACAGCCTGATGAAGCCATTGTTGGTATGATTATTGAAATGGGATTTTCAAGGTCAAGGGCTGAAGATGCATTAAGAAGAGTTGGAACAAACAGTGTTGAAATGGCTATGGAGTGGTTGTTTTCCAATCCTGAGGATCCTCCGCCAGAAGATGACCAGTTGGCTCAAGCACTTGCACTCTCTCTTGGAAATTCTTCTGAAACTCCAAAACTTGATGATACAGAAAAAGCCGTAGATGTTCCGCAGGAAGAAGCAGCGCCAAAAGAACCACCTGTTGATGAAGTGATTGCTGCATCAGTGAAGTTATTTCAAAGCGATGATTCTATGGCATTTCCGTTGGTGGATTTGTTTGTGACACTCTGTAGCCGAAACAAAGGGGAAGATAGGCCAAAAATTGTGTCGTATCTTCAACTTGATTTCTCCAAGGATACTGGTGCTTTAACCATGATACCACACATTTTAGCATTGGTTCTCTCAGAGGATGATAGCACACGAGAAATTGCTGCACAGGATGGTATTGTGACTGTAGCCATTGATATCTTGATGGATTTCAAGCTTAAGAGTGAACCTGAAACTGAGATTCTGGCTCCAAAATGCGTTAGTGCCTTGCTTCTTATATTGAGCATGATGCTGCAGGCACAAACAGGAGTCTCATCTGAATATGTGGAAGGAAATCAAGGTGGATCTTCGGAATTGAGTGATTCTCCGCAAGACTCAACAGCAGTTTTAAAGAAAACGTTATCTTCAGATGTTGCTAAAGGGGAGTCAAGCCCAGCTTTGGAATTGATGTTTGGAAAATCTACAGGCTATCTGACCATGGAAGAGGGTCAAAAAGCTCTACTGATTGCTTGTGGCCTCATAAAGCAGCGGGTTCCAGCTATGATCATGCAGGCTGTTCTTCAGCTATGTGCTCGTCTAACGAAAACACATGCTTTAGCCATCAAGTTTCTTGAAAATGGAGGCTTATCTTCCCTTTTTAATCTTCCGAAAAAAAGTTTTTTCCCTGGTTATGATACTGTTGCATCTGTTATTGTACGGCATCTCGTTGAAGATCCTCAGACTCTCCAAATTGCTATGGAATCAGAAATACGACAGACCTTGAGTGAGAAGAGACATATAGGTAGGGTATTACCTCGGACATTCCTTACAACAATGGCACCTGTAATTTCAAGAGATCCGGTTGTTTTTATGAAAGCTGTGGCTACAACTTGTCAGTTGGAGTCATCAGGAGGGAGGGAGTTTGTGATACTGTCCAAGGAAAAAGAAAAGCCAAAAAATTCTGGCAGTGAACACGGATTCTCTTTGAATGAGCCCCTTGGAATACTTGAAAATAAGCTTCATGATGGGTCGGGAAAATGTTCAAAAAGCCACAGAAGAATCCCTGCTAACTTCGTCCAAGTTATTGATCAGCTTATTGACATTGTCTTGAGTTTTCCTAGGGTGAAGAGGCAGGAAGATGATGAAACCAATTTAATTTCGATGGAGGTTGATGAGCCGACAACTAAAGTGAAGGGTAAATCTAAAGTTGGTGATCCAGAGAAAGCAGAACTTGGATCTGAAAAATCTGAAGAATTGGCCAGGGTAACATTTATCTTGAAGTTGTTGAGTGATATTGTTCTCATGTACTTGCATGGTACCAGTGTCATACTGAGACGGGATACAGAAATATCTCAGCTTCGGGGATCCAATCTACCTAATGATTCACCTGGCAATGGAGGGTTAATTTACCATGTCATTTATCGATTACTTCCTATATCTCTTGAAAAGTGTGTTGGACCTGAAGAGTGGAAGGAGAAGTTGTCTGTAAAGGCTTCATGGTTTCTGGTCGTTTTGTGCAGCCGTTCAAGTGAGGGGCGTAAAAGAATAATCAATGAGCTTTCGAGGGTTTTATCTGTGTTTGCTTCCTTGGGAAGGAGTTCTAGTAAAAGTGTTCTATTACCTGATAAGAGAGTTCTTGCGTTTGCTGACTTGGTTTACTCGATCTTGACGAAGAATTCATCTTCCAGCAATTTACCTGGTTGTGGCTGTTCACCTGATGTTGCAAAGAGCATGATAGATGGGGGAACTATTCAGTGTCTGACCAGCATCCTTCACGTGATTGATCTCGACCACCCTGATGCTCCAAAGCTTGTCACTCTTATCCTCAAGTCTCTTGAGACACTGACGAGGGCTGCAAATGCTGCCGAGCAGCTAAAATCAGAAGGACCAAACGAGAAAAAAAGCAAAGATTCTAATGCGGGACATAATATTCTTGGAACTTCAACTGAGGCTGAAGTTAATGAGCTGAACCAAAGTAATAGCAGTCTACAGCAAGTATCAGATGCAGTAGAGAATGGACAGGAGCAGCCTCAGGTTTCCTCTCAGAGCGAAGGTGAAAGGGGTTCGAGTCAAACCCAGGCTATGCCTCAGGAGATGAGGATAGAAGGTGATGAGACAATACTACCTGATGAACCCATACAGATGGATTTCATGCGAGATGTGATTGAAGGTGATCAAATCGAAATGAGTTTTCATGTTGAAAATAGGGACGAAGATGATGTAGATGATGACATGGGAGATGAAGGGGAGGATGATGAAGGAGATGATGAGGATGCAGATTTAGTGGATGATGGAGCTGGTGTTATGTCACTCGCTGGAACTGACGTGGAAGACCCTGAAGATACTGGCCTTGGAGATGAATATAATGATGAAATGATTGATGAAGATGAGGATGATTTCCATGAGAATCGTGTAATAGAGGTGCGGTGGAGGGAAGCTCTTGATGGGCTGGATCACTTTCAGATTCTTGGGCGATCTGGTGGTGGAAATGGTTTTATTGATGATCTTACAGCTGAGCCATTTGAAGGAGTGAATGTGGATGATCTGTTTGCTCTGCGGAGACCCTTGGGCTTTGAGCGTAGACATCAAACTGGCAGATCTTCTTTTGATCGATCTGGTTCAGAAGCACATGGTTTTCAACATCCGCTTTTTTCCAGACCTTTGCAAACTGGCAATACAGCCTCAGTTTCAGCAACTGCTGACAGTATATCCAGGCATTCAGAATCTGGCAGCTATGATGTAGCACAGTTTTACATGTTTGATACACCTGTTCTACCGTTTGATCAAGTACCAGCTAATCCTTTCACTGATCGTTTAGGAGGTGGTGGGGCACCTCCTCCTCCTTTGACTGATTATTCTGTTGTGGGTATGGATTCATCAAGAAGAGGGGTTGGTGATAGTCGGTGGACAGATATAGGTCATCCTCAACCAAGTAACCAATCTGCTTCAATTGCCCAGTTGATAGAAGAACATTTTATTTCCAACTTGCGTGCTTCTGCTCCAGCTGATACTGTTGTTGAAAGGGAGACTAATAGCACAGAAGTTCAAGAGCAGCAGCAACCCGATGTTCATCCGTCTGTTGGAAGTGAAACTGTTTTGGGGGATGGTAACAACGATGGTGTCCAACAAGGTGAAGAGCGTGAACTGTTTAATAACAATGACAATGTTAATAACCCGCCTAATGTAACGGCTGAAAGTCCTCAGCAGCATGAAGTTATGCAGCCTCTTCCTCTGAACAGTACACCGAATGAGATTGATGGAATGGACGTTGTGGAAAGTGATGGAGTACCTATTGAGCAAGCAGACCTAGAAGCAGTAATTCCTGTCTCTACTGCCCAGGGTGAACCTGATACTTCCAGTATTCAAAATGTGTCTGTTATCGAGAGGACTCCTCTAGTAGATGATCCTGATTCTAATTTTCAACCAAGTGTAGATGTAGATATGGCTAGTGATGGTGCAGAGGGAAATCAAAGTGTGCAACCTTCACCTTTGGCCCGTGACAACAATGAGCTCTCATCCATGGAACCTACACAAGATGCAAGGATTGATGAACAAGTTGCTGAAGGTAGCTTGGATGGTGGGGCACCTGAGGAGAATGCCATTGATCCTACATTTTTGGAGGCACTCCCTGAAGATTTGCGGGCAGAAGTCCTTGCTTCTCAGCAAGCTCAGTCCGTTCAGCCTGCAACTTATGAACCACCTCCAGTAGATGACATAGATCCTGAATTTTTGGCAGCCCTTCCCCCAGATATCCAAACAGAAGTTCTTGCTCAACAAAGGGCACAAAGGATGGTACAGCAGTCACAAGGACAGCCAGTTGATATGGATAACGCTTCAATTATTGCTACTCTACCTGCAGACTTACGTGAAGAGGTTTGTATCTCTTTATTTAATGTAGCTAGTTTGAGTTTTGAACTGGTTATAACATTATGAAATATGTTACTTTCAGGTTCTTTTAACGTCTTCAGAAGCAGTTTTGGCAGCTCTGCCTTCACCTTTGATTGCGGAAGCGCAGATGCTCAGAGACCGAGCAATGAGTCACTATCAGGCTCGTAGTCTTTTTGGAAGTAGCCACAGATTGCATAATCGAAGGAATGGTTTGGGTTACAATAGACTGACGGGGATGGACAGGGGTGTTGGAGTTACTATTGGTCAGAGGGCTGTTTCATCTTCTGCAGATGGCTTGAAAGTAAGAGAGATTGAAGGAGACCCTCTTGTGACTGCTGATACCTTGAAATCCCTAATCAGGTTATTACGATTAGCACAGGTAAGAGGCATTCCTTTTTCTTTTTTTTCCCATGTCCGTCTAGCAAATAAATAAATCAATGATGTTGGTACTTATTTCCTGTTGTGGAATCAACTATTCTTATGGAAGTATTAGAAGTATTTGTGTATGCTTCTTTTCGCTTCTAACAATGATGTTATTTTAATGTATCAGCCGTTGGGAAAAGGCCTTCTGCAGAGGCTTTTGTTAAGTCTATGTTCTCACAGTTTTACAAGAGCAAACCTGGTTCAACTTTTACTGGATATGATCAGGCCAGAGATGGAAACATCACCGAACGAGTTAGCAATAACAAATCCGCAAAGGCTCTATGGTTGTCAATCAAATGTTGTTTACGGTCGATCCCAGCTGTTGAATGGTAGTACTTCCTATAAAAATTATTTGTTTGCTATTCTCGCCAGCTTCCAAAGCACGGGCTGACTTTATTTGTTTCTAACACAGGTCTTCCTCCTTTAGTTTTCCGTCGGGTGCTTGAGGTTTTGACGTACTTGGCGACGAATCATTCGGCTGTTGCTGACATGTTGTTTTACTTTGATTCATCACTTCTTTCCCAGTTGTCAAGCCCGAAACCCTCTGTATGTGAAGGCAAGGGTAAGGAGAAAGTTACTCATGTGACAGACTCTCGGGATCTGGAGATACCTCTGGTTGTCTTCCTAAAACTGCTTAATCGGCCTCAGCTCTTGCAGAGTACATCTCATCTAACGCTGGTATGTTTAACATGATTTTCAGAATAGTTGGCATCTTCTCACTACAGTCTCCAGATTGTTTTATCTCTTTTATCTATCCACAAGATCTGTGTTCTGTATGTTTCAGGTCATGGGTTTGCTGCAAGTAGTTGTCTACACAGCAGCATCCCGAATTGAGGGTTGGTCTCCGTCATCAGTAGTACCTGAGAAATCAGAAAGCAAACCCGTTGGTGAAGAAGCTTCAAGTGAAACACAAAAAGCTGCTGAATCTGAGCCAGTGGATGAAGCTGAGCTATCTGTTGCAAGAAGGAAGAATTGTGCTGATATATATAACATATTTTTGCAGTTGCCACAGTCTGATCTCTGCAATCTTTGCTTTCTTCTTGGACATGAAGGGTAAGAGACACCCTCCTTTTATTCTACAGTTTTTTTGCTTTTTTGAGTTTCCTCATTGTGCTTTTACTAGTGAATGAAATAGTCAACTATTTCCCTGAATTGCGTTATACTGACTCACATGTTTACTACGTTATTAGGTTATCGGACAAAATTTACTCGTTAGCAGGAGAGGTGCTCAAAAAGCTGGCTGCCGTAGATGTGGCTCATCGCAAGTTTTTCACGAAAAAACTCTCAGAATTGGCAAGTGGTTTAAGTGCTTCAACTGTCCGTGAGTTGGCAATCCTGAGCAAAGCACAGAATATGAGTCACAGTTCAGGCTCCATGGCAGGTGCTTCAATTCTTCGTGTTCTTCAAGTGCTTAGCTCACTAACTTCTGTCATTGATGATAGCATTGCGGGAACCGAAAAGGAAACAGAACAGGAGGAACAAAACATTATGGAGAAACTAAATGTAGCATTAGAGCCCTTGTGGCAAGAACTTAGCCAGTGCATCAGCATAAGTGAGTTGCAGCTGGATCATACTGCAGCTACAACAGCTGTGTCCAACGTAAACCCTGGAGATCATGTCCTAGGGATCCCTCCTCCATCCCCTCTTTCTCCAGGAACTCAGAGGCTCCTACCTCTTATTGAGGCTTTCTTTGTCCTCTGTGAGAAGATTCAAACTCCGGCAATATTACAGCAGGATCATGCGAATGTAACAGCAGGAGAAGTAAAGGAGTCTGCTCAGGGTTCATCGTCTAAAACCAGTATAGATTCTCAGAAAAAAACTGATGGCTCCGTTACTTTTTCAAAGTTTGCGGAGAAGCATAGGCGACTTTTGAATTCATTTGTTAGGCAAAATCCGGGTTTGCTGGAGAAGTCTCTTTCTATGATGCTTAAGGCACCAAGGCTGATTGATTTTGATAACAAGAAAGCTTACTTCAGGTCAAGGATAAGGCACCAACATGATCAACACATTTCTGGGCCATTGCGTATTAGTGTCCGCCGAGCTTATGTGTTGGAAGATTCGTACAACCAGTTACGTATGCGCTCCCCGCAGGATCTGAAGGGACGTCTGAATGTGCAGTTTCAAGGTGAGGAAGGTATTGATGCTGGTGGTCTTACCAGAGAATGGTATCAGTTATTATCAAGAGTTATATTTGACAAAGGAGCGCTGCTTTTCACTACTGTTGGAAATGATGCCACCTTCCAGCCGAATCCCAATTCTGTATACCAAACTGAGCATCTATCATACTTCAAATTTGTTGGTCGCATGGTAATATATCACGACCTTGTCATTGCAATGATCCGATTGTTTGTTTTTGGGTCTATCTGATGTGTTTGTGATGTCATTGCAGGTGGCGAAGGCGTTGTTTGATGGGCAGCTTTTGGATGTTTATTTTACTCGTTCCTTCTATAAACACATACTTGGTGTGAAGGTGACCTATCATGACATTGAGGCTGTTGATCCTGATTACTACAAGAACTTGAAGTGGCTGTTAGAGGTTGGAGGCCCTCCTTAATTTACCTTTATCCATCAAAAGCTCATTAAAAAAAAAAACTACCATCGTCCTACTTTTTAGAGACTGACATTTGTCCCTTTTTTCTGTTCATTCAGAATGATGTGAACGATATACTCGACCTCACATTTAGTATGGACGCAGATGAGGAAAAACACATTCTCTACGAGAAGACTGAGGTGTGTGATAATAGATGTTTGATTTTCGGTTCATTATCCCAATGTGCCTTGTCATATCGAATTGATCATTTTATCTTTACTGAAAAGGTGACGGACTATGAGCTTAAACCTGGAGGACGAAACATACGGGTAACAGAAGAAACAAAACATGAATATGTTGACCTTGTGGCTGGCCACATGCTTACCAATGCTATTCGGCCTCAAATCAACGCCTTCCTCGAAGGGTTTAATGAATTGATACCTCGTGAGCTAGTGTCAATTTTCAATGATAAAGAGCTTGAGCTCCTAATCAGCGGTTTGCCGGAGATTGATTGTAAGTTGGATCCCATTGTTCAATATTAATGCATGTAATTGCTTATGGATTAAGTTAGTATAACACTCGTTATTTTGCAATTTTTTTTAGTTGATGATCTAAAAGCCAACACCGAGTATACCAGCTACACGGCAGGATCCCCTGTTATTCATTGGTTCTGGGAGGTCGTTAAAGCTTTTAGCAAAGAAGACATGGCTAGATTTCTTCAGTTTGTCACTGGAACATCAAAGGTAAACCAATATTAGTGTCCAAATCAGATATCTGTGGTTTCCTTCCTCTGTTCCCCTTTTGAAAAAGGAAGTTGCTTTTGTTTTTCTGTTTTCAGGTTCCTTTGGAAGGCTTCAAGGCACTGCAAGGTATTTCTGGCCCTCAAAGATTACAGATCCACAAAGCATATGGAGCTCCGGAAAGGCTACCATCAGCTCATACATGGTTAGAAATCATCACAAATACTTTTCTCATTTAAACGGTTAATTCTTTGCCTGATGTGGTTACATATGTTTACCAATCTTGTTCTGTTTTAGTTTTAACCAACTAGACCTCCCTGAGTATCCATCTAAGGAACAACTTCAGGAACGCCTACTACTTGCCATTCATGAAGCCAGTGAAGGTTTCGGGTTTGCTTGAATAGAAAGCTTCCCGAAACCCAGAATCCGTCAATCCTTCATTCTTTTGACTCCTCTGTACATGTAAGTACATATCTTCATACTTGTACATACTTGAGATTCCCAATATGATTTCAATTCAAATCTGAAAGATGTCACTGGTTCCGTGGCAGATCTAGAAGATTTTCAAGCAGGATAAGGAGAAGAGCTTTTGATAAAGACTGCAAAATGACTAGCAAAACCCAAGAGGCTATTTTTATATGTCCATATATGTTAGTATTAGACTGTTCGGGTTTCTCTTTCTCTTTTAGATTTTGTAAAGCAAAAATCTTTAAAATACAGTAGTTGCAAACTTCCCAAACATTAGTAAAAGTTGCTGGTTTCTTCTATCCATTTTAGCTAGCAGCAAAATAACATAAAAAAAAAATTACATAAATTTTGTTCAACTTACAAAAACGCAAAACAGGTACAGGCAGATAAAGCTAAAACAACTGATTTAACTGTCACGCTCATTGGCATTTTTCCTTTGTCTTTCCTGAACAACATACCTTCATACAAAGGCCAGTTTATGACAACAAGTGCTCCTGCTATCCCAAATTGCAATCCCATTGTTTGAAAGTCTCCACCGTCTCTGGAAGTCAACAGTCTCATAACCGCTGCGGCGAAGCAGAAGAGATTCAACATACCGAGTGTTCCGAGGAGGAGAAACATCGGAGACTCCACTCCAAATTCCATTACCTCTTCCTTATATCTCTCTGCTCCTTCTTCTTCTGCTACTTTAGCTGTAATCACAAACGCAGACTCCGAAACCCCAAGTAGCTTCCGAATCGTGTCTATGAATCCGAAAAGATACGAGCTTGTTCTTCTATAAAGCCACATCCTTTGCTCGTTCCACCATCCACGGAAGGTTCCTCCGCACCACAAGAACTCAGCCAGGCTATAGACATTAGCTGCGACTGTCACGTACCCAAACGGGATACACCAAGAACTTGAGACCTGGATTCAAATTCCAACCCTGAGATTCCGGGTTTTTATACCAAAAAAAAAACAGAGGAAAGCTTATTACCTTTGGAAACAGAGGAATGCCTTTGATGAGACAGAGAGGAGTCAAAACAGAGTAAATAAGCACAGGTACTGAACTGGGAGCCCAAAGGCAATAGACACAATAACCAAGTATCAGTCCTAAACTGATTTTTCCTTGTCCATACCAAATGGGACTATACTCAGAAAGCAGAATCTGAAAATCCCCCTCCGACCATCTCCTTAGCTGCACAAGCGTTTGATGCAAATTGGTTGGTGCTACCCCGAGAAAAGCTTTATTTTTCGGGTTCAAGTAGGCTGATTTCCATCCGCGGCACTGAATCGCTAAACCAGTTATTACATCCTCTACCGGGCAACCGTATTTCACACCCATCTGCCATTGGAAACAACCATCATTTACATGAAAGAAACGGGAAAAAACCGGTTTAGTTGTCGGACTAAGCGAGTATAAATCACTGCCTTACCTCTGTTCCCCATTGAGTGTTTTCTTCATAAGTGCAGCTCGCAAGAGCCTTAATCATCTCAGGCTTTGAAATTTCTTGAATTTTCTCAGATTCTTCTTCTTCCTCTCCATATTTTCTTCCACAGATCACATCTCTTCTGTGAAAGCAGCCTGTTCCAATGTATAATGGACCGCCATTTCCATCCAATCCATTAAACTCCACCTTTTTTTTTTGTTTTAACATCCCAAAACATAAAAGTTAGTTAAAAGCAGAATCAGTAATTCACAAAATTCCAGAATCTATGTTCAGTTTTGTGGGTTCTCTCCCTCTATAACTTACATCCATTCCTACTCGCATCATGCTTCCATACAAATCATTCCTTGTAAGGTTGTCAAAACACTGCGGAAACTGCACGAAAGCAATCTCTTTTCCCTCTTTCTCATCAAGGAGGATGCAGAGCGCGTCACGTGCTGACTTTGAGTTGTTTGAGTACATATCACAGTCCAAGTTTAGTATGAATCTCCCACAAGTTATCTTCGAAGAAATCCTCAACTGTCAGAGATTAAAAAACACGGTGTCACATTAAGAGATCAGTATGCCTTGTGAAGCAAAAAACCAATCATTACCATTGCGTTCATGGCTCCAGCCTTGAAGTGATGATGATGTTGAGGTCTCTTCTCTCTCGATAAATACACCAACGTTGGTATAGTTTCTCTTGTCTTCCCTTCTCTTCCGTCTACCAAAATCTGCCGTTTAATTTTAGTTTTATGATTGCTGTAACTACAGAACATAACAAAAAAGCCATTACAACTTACTTGAAGAATGGTTCCATGGTTTCTTCGTGTAGCGTCAAAATCCCACTGCGAAAACCCGTCACCGTGCTTCAACCGTGCCTCCTCCGGTACTCTCCCATGTGTCGTCGCCATTTCAATCCTCGTTGCCATTTCTCTATACAACTTAACAACCTCCTCAGCCGACGAATCAAGACCATTTGCCTTGGCAGACAAGTAAGCTGCTGGAGATCTCGGCTCAACGTTGAACTTCTTGCAAAAGGGAACCCAAGTTTTAGCAAACTCAGCTGCCTCAGTGAGAGCATAGAACGTGAGCTCAGAGCCACCGTCATCTGAGAGATACACGGCGAGTTTCTCAGGTGGGTAGTCAAGAGCCGCCACAGATAAAACTGTATTGACAACCAACAACGGTGGCTCAATCACCGGATCCGCCGTGCAAATGAAAACGTCAAGCCTCGGAAGATCGTTTCCGTATATCCGGGAGAGTCTATCGGCGAAGGTGAATCGCCAAACTGGATTCCACCGGGAAGATTGTGTGACTACCCAATACAAACCGAAACAAATCTCAGCAAATAACATAACCAACGAGAGTAATCGAACCAAACCGGTTCTGCTCTCATCAATCTCTACCGGTACGAACACTCTGTAGAACCAAATCAAAAAGATACACACGAAAACCGAGGCTGAGAAAACCCGGTACGCAATCACTGTTCCGATTCTCCTCTTGGTCTCAAAAAGCGGTTCATGAACCGGTATAAACCGGTCGTCTTGTTTTCCCATGTGTTTTATTTTTTTCTCTGTGAGTCTCTTGTTAGGTTGGGGTTATGTAGGAGAAATAATCAGTGGCGGCTGTTGCATTTGGACAATGACTCAAAACAATGTGTGGATCTCGATGCACTCGCTGACGTCATTGGAACCGTCAGCTACAGTGTCCCTTTATATTTCAGACAAATCATGGCATGTAGCGTCAAGGATCAAGATTTGAATTCTTTAATCTTATCAACAACTTATAAAGACTCCAAAAGCAAATGATTTGTCATGAAAAGTCAATAATGGCAACGTTAATTCCAAAAAAAAATTATTGTTAAATCAAATCCAGCAGCGTGACTCACGATGTTGCCAGAGATTGAAGATAAAGAGCTCTGCCTGCAACAATGGTGATTGATATTGAAGAACACTGCATTAACAGACTTCAAAGAAGGTAACTTTGGCCTATACAAGTGTTGGTAGAATGATCTTTCACTGGAGAAAGAATCAAGAAGAGTGGAGATTTGCAAATTGTTTTCATTAAAATGGGAAAAGATGAAGCAGACAAGGGTAAAAGAAGCTTATATATTTGCAAATGGATGTAAATAGAAATGAGTTCTATATATATAAGATCCAATTCGAGGAAATTTAGTATATCTTTTTTTTTAAAACAAAACCTGCATCAAGCTGATGCAAGCAAATCTAGTAATACAATTTTTTGAGATACTAAGCAAGTAAAAAGGTAATTCTTATCTTAAAATACTTTCTCATCAACCAGAGAAAAATCCGGTTATTGTTGATCTTTACGGGCAACTCGTGTTATAAGGCGGAGAAATCAGATCTTGTTGTCATTTCCAAGCTTCTGGAACTCAGATTCTAAGGTATCGAAGATATTGGTGCCTTCGGTGTCTGGCTCAGGGAACATAACGTGGACCGAACCATGTCTGATTGGTTCACTCGGCCCTTTAACTAGAGCTTGCTGCTTGACATAATTGTAAAGATCTTGGTGGAAAGAGTGATCCAAAGAGAAACAATTGTCTACTGTTCCATTTGAGATATGCCTACCAGATCCAGACCCTTCTCTTCTACAGAAATGTGGGAGAGACTCATAGTCCATTATCTGCATTTTTTCAAAAAAGGTTAAAAACTTCGAGTCTTCTTGCGCAAGAGTTTAGTTACACTTGTTCTTCTTCTTCTTGGGAAATTGAATTGCTTACCTTTAGCAACTCATCTTTCCCGCAGCCTTTCAGAACTTGAATCTTCTTCTTTGTTCTCTCTTGCAACAGAGGCTTTATGGTTTTCCAACAAGCAGAAAATATGTAAGGGACATTGACAACATAATACGTCTCTGTCTTCTCAGGATAGTTTAAATCATCTATTGTTGTTATTGCAGTCATTAACTGCGCAAAGCAAAAAAAAATAAACCATTTTATGAAAAAGTATCAAAGTTTTGAATCACAAGTAAATGCCAATTAGTACATTATTGTTACCTTAATTTGGCTTAAAGCTGAAAGTTTTAAACCAGACATATCCAAAATTTTCAAACAAGTGCAAATTGGTCTTCCCTGTTTCTTTGTAACAGATGGCTACAGAAACGAAAACCACAAAACTAAGATTGGAAAAGAAACAAGCATATATAGTAGAGAAGGAGTATGTGTAAAAAGCTAAACCAAATAGAGGTTTTGGGTCTTACCAATACAACACGATCCCGGAACTCATTCAATTGAATGTGAGACTGTACATAGTAGTGAACCTGAATAAGTGAAGGATCATAAAACCTAAGGTCAGAGTTGTCAACTTCATATCAAGTTGTTGAGTGGAAGATGAATAGAGAAGATGCTTACGGAGGCTTTGTCATATGTGCTAAGCCCCACACCAATGGCAATGACAGGGAGACCCTAAAAGAAAAATGATCAAACATGTTTTAATGCTTCTTAAAGTCAAGAAAAAGTCAACAAAAGAAAGAGACTGAAAATAGTAGTACCTCTTTTGAGTAACCAGACACACCGACAAGTTGTGTGTCTCTGATTGCTCTGTACAGGTCAACAGGAACAATAGGTTTCTGCAAAAACCCAATTACCAGATGAGATCAAACAAAGAGTCATAGAAAAATACAGAACTGTAACACTTGAGATCAAACAAAAAGAAGAAAAGAAAACTCACAGTTAGTATCTTGTCAATCTCGTTTTGAGCCCTCCACTCTAAACAGTCGAGCAACTGTAACACTTGAAGTCATTAGTTTAACCATCCCGCAGAAGCTAATATAAAGCATCAAAGACAACAATCTAAAAAAGTAGGTGAAGGCAAACAGATTTCAAAACCATTTTATGAGCTTTCTGAACATTCCAATCCCTTGCTTTAAGAAAGCGTAACAAATTCTCTGTCGTATACCCTTGATGAATGTTCTGCAGCATAACAAAACCATTTTTATCATGTCTTTTTTCAAGACCAAACTGAAAAACTCTAGATCAGTCAATTTTCGGACTACAACTCCACAGATCCAAAGAACATTGAATCAAAAACAGGATCTATTCAATAACCAATGCAAAGAGACAGACTTTAGATCCAGATCCTTGTAACCAATAATCTGATGCTGATCAAATACACACGACACGAGATTGGTTCTACTTAGACCCAAAAAAGATAGTTTTTTTTGTTGCTGTTTCTTCGGTTTACCCTATTTATAGAAAACTAATCTCCAAAAATACCAAATCGCAAGTACCAATCTTTGGTTCAATAAGCAAAGAGTTGAAATTGAATCTTTCAAAAGAAAGAAAAAGTTACTAACCCGATACGATTCTCTCAGTGAATCATCAACTGTCAAATACCAGAAAAATCAACTGAAATTAGCTCAAAAATTGAAAATTTCGTAGGCGATCTTCAGACAAAATAAGCTTAGAATATGAAAACACAAACCATCTTCCATTAAAGCACGTAATTGCTTGACAGCTTCATCATTAGTGATGCCCATTTTTGTCTCTCTGTAGAGATCTCAGCTCAGATGTGAAGAAAACACGAACCTTTAATTGTGGGCAAAAGTTTCTGCAGGAAATCTAAAGAGGGTGAATCTCTGATCTTACGGACAATAGTCCCTCCGTGGAAGTGAGAGAAATTAAGAAATTAAATTTAAAAAAAAAAAAAGTGAACTTTTCTTTATGGAGCCAAGAAAATAACTTTAGAGAGAGAAAGCTAAGTTTAAGGCATTCTTCTCCAAAGAGTTAAGAAAAATATCATATCGTATCATGTTTTTCATTTGTACTAATAAAGAAGCAGAGAAAGAAACTTTCGATTTTAAACATTTTTTCGAATTTCGAGCATGACTTCTTTTTTCCATTTTCTGTAATAAATTTGATTTATTAGGAAATCTCCACCTTTGAAGAATAGTCAAGCAAGAATCTAAATTTAGCAGTTTCTGTTTTTGTTTTTTCACTTTAGTTTCCACAAACTTTACTTATTTCTTCCCATTTTCTTGATTATTTGATTCTAGTAATATTCTTTCCTATAAACAAAATCAACATAGAATATTTAATGACATATGCAAGCTTAAAGACTATAGGTAATTCCATAAATGAATTTTAATTAGAGGCTTAATTTGATTTTAGAACCCAATGATATATTAAAGCACATACTAGTAAATGAGTATATGTCTATATGATATCTAATATCCCATTTATTGGTCCGGTTTTGTAGCTAATTGTATTCTGATTTAGCATTAAACCGGGTTCTTTGGAGATTACATGTTGATTCTTTTTTTTTCCTTCTATTTATTGTATTTTGCGCATTGTAAAAACAAAAAAAAATCAATATGAAAACCTTTTAACAAAAAAAAATCTCATTAAAAATCAAATGAAAAATATCGATGAATAAATTCTTGAATTGATTTGTCAAAAAATTCTTAAATTGATATGTCAAAAACATCCTTGAATTGATTTGTCAAAAAAAAAAATCTTGAATTGATTTACTGTCATTGTAAATGATAGGGAACAAAAACTCTGAAACAAAAATAATGGAATCTAATTCTTTCGAATTTAATAGTTGGATATCCAATACATACGCACTATCCCCAAAAATAATAATAAGACAATGCCCATAATAATCGTATGTTAACATCTTTCGGTAGGTAAAACAATTTTTAAAAATAGTTGGCTTGAGAATGCAACAACAACAACAACAACAACAAAAAAAAAGAATAAGATGCGAGCTCCATACAATGTTTCACAGGTAAATAACAAAACTCATTATTATAAGAATATATTAAATGAGATTCAAAACAATAAAGAAACATTAATGTCCATCGTCATGTGTTAGTTCTCCCCATTCAATCACAAAAATCAAGACCCCATATGAGTCATATGACATGCATCGTGAAGCTTCCTTACTTTTTCTCTATTTTATTATATTTTTCTGTCGATTTTTTATTTATTTTAAAACATAATAAACAAAATTATATGATTTAGATATCCTCAGAACATATTCCCATATTCCATTCTAATAAAATTTGACCTTACATGTGGCATAAGTTAAATCTTATATGTGGTTGGAAAAAAAAAACAAAAAAAATATCTTCATAGCGTTAAAAAAATTGATATTCTCTCCACTACGAGATGGAATTTGTTACTACAAATTTTATGCTTGACTAGTGATTGATTTTCACATCGGACAGACATTAATCCAAATGATGTCATTACAATTGAAGATTCCAAACTTCTTGAAGACTTCCTTTCAAGTTAACTATGTTAAATGCTGGATGATGAACCTCAGCGATGTGCTTCATCCTCAATTGCCACCACATTAGTTAAGTCCTGATCTTTGAGCAGGAATCTAAACTCTAAAGCCGTATTGCATAAAGGATAAGTATACGTTTAATATCGCGGAATGATTAATATTACAATATAAGCTTAATAGTAAGTACTAAGTACATGACAATCGATCTTTTGTGCAAAATTTATGAAAAATATAGTTATGTTAAAAGATTTTGTTGATTATGGTTTCAATTTATTTTTTCAAAAAAAAAAAATACTAATAATTTCAAAATGCATGCTAACAATGATTGTGAATAAGTATTTGACCGTAATTAATAGCCACATGTGAAAAGAAACAGCATAAGTAGCAAAAAGCAATCATATATCTTAACAATACGTACCAGCTCTCTTTAATTATGCTCAACATTGAAGCACCTAGCTTACAACTCTCCTGCACCGTAACGACTCAACAAAACATAATTAATCAGCCTTAAACCCTAATTTTCGACTTTTTAGCAAGATATCAGTTGAAAGTTGAAAGATATCTTTACTTGGCTTGTTAATAGTATTGTGAAGAGAAAGTTCTCTTGAAATCAGCCATGAAATAGACAATATGATGATGAAGAATGTAAATGTTGGGTAGATCCCATGTGCAATCATATCACACACATGTGTAAAACACACTTGATCTATTATACACATCAGATTGTCTTTATTTCACTAGATAGATCGATCTTCTCAAAAGGGAAAACATATATAGATTGATGAAGAAGTCCAAAATATGCAGATGGAAAAACATCAAACGCACCAGCAAATTAAATGTTAGAAAGCTGTCAAGTATAATTAAGTCTTGATTAATTACGTAGTTGGTCTTTGAGGTGTGCTTTTGTGTCTATATTTGAGTTCCACCAGAGAAGACTCAACAAGACAGCAACTCCAAGTTACAATTTATGGCTGTTGGAAGAAACAACAATTGACTCAAAATATAAAATTGTCTAAATAACGTGTGTGTTAATGTCCATGCTCGTGAACTATGACTTGTTAAAACTGTGTAACTTAAAAAGCGGCTCCTTTTGGTTGTCATGGTGAGGCATATAACCTTGTGGTTCAAAAACCTGATGCAGCATTACAGTGTTGATGAATTTGAATTTCGTTCCTTTAAGTAGAAAATACGCAGAAGTGTATATATGCTAATATTTTTCCTGATCACAATGTGCAATTAGATGGGATGGTTCTGAAGATCTTTTTCTCTACTAGCTGTTTGTATCTTCTTCTTTTCTTTGTGTTTGATGTTTCTCTTTCCCACATTGGAAACTATGTATTTGTGTCCAGAAGCCAAAGTTATAGAGGATAGTGGGTGGCATGCAAGCAGATACTAGATGCCGCTTAGGTTAACCAATGCAAGTACCACTTAAATCAGCGCATGATAGATTTTCTCTATTAAAAACCGGTTACGTCGATTAATTAGTGAAACCACTCAGTTGATTAAAATAAAAATAAATATGGAATTCCCTCTTAATGAAAACATTTATTCTTCCAAAAACTCCTTAACAGAATCCAACCATAACCAATACTCCAGCTTCATTTTATTCAACATGTAACTGCTATTAGTTTGGATGGTGGATGCATCGAGTCCTCTGACCTTGAGATACTTGTTCAATGCCTCTTTCAGAGACGTGTGGTCCATAAAAAAAAAAAATTAGGAAACATTATAACCAACATTAATTATGCCAATTATATATATAACTAGATTAGGGCCCAACGGGGTTTTGTTTTAAAATTTAATAAAAAATAATTATTTTAATATAATTTTGAATGAAAATTTTATTATGGCTCTGATAGGTAAAACTTAAGAGTAATTAAGTTGGAAAAAAATTCCGCGGGACCCATAATAGTTAGAGTAATATTTTTTTGGTTTTTTCAGCGTAACTATTTCAGTCACATTGAAGTGGCGAGAAAATTTACTCCAATATGTGGACACATGCACTTTTTTGTTGAGCTAAAAATGCATCCAATCGGATTTTTTAAGAAAAAAGTAGTTATCGTTATCAATATTATTTCTAGAACTTAAAACCCATGATTTCGTAATTCTTGGTAACCGAACCGGTTTATAGAACTGGTAACCAAACCTATTTTAAAAAGTTATTGATCGGTTCACTCCTTTTAAGTTACCGGTTAACCGAAGCCCCAAATCACAATTTATTTCAGTTAATAGTCTCAGACCTATCTCTCGCACCTCCACTCACCAAAATCTTTTGCATTCCTTGTCTCCTGCCATTTTGTGATAAAATCTTCTACCTCCACCAATCTGTCATCATCTCTTTGTTTTTTATTATTGTATCAAACTCTATACCTGAAGATGTTTGGTTTAGGGGTTTTTTTTTTCTCTGTCATCAAATCTAATCCACCACCATTTTTAATCTTCAACAGAAGCCCCATGATATGTTGCATTTTTGGCACATTCTAACAGTTGTTTTCGAGTCTTTATCGAGTCTTTTAGTGTTATTTTGAGTCATTACAGGTCAGTAGATGGCTAAGAATGAAGATTGGAGTTTCTGGGAGGAACTTAGCAGAAATTGGAGAAAAGTCAAATTTTCACCCGCTGAGCACCCGCTCAGCCCCTGAGCGACCGCTCATGACGACCCAACTGAGCAAATAAAGGAAAATTCCAACTTTCCTATTTTTTCGCGAAGGACGCCCTAATCTTCACCGAGCCGCCTCCAGACTTGTATATCATCGTTTTTCTTTTATTTTTGGAGACAGGAGCGCTTTAGCTACGCTTTTGCTAAGAACATCACGTGGAGATTTTTATTTCTTTGTAAGATCTGAAGGGAAAAGAGACCACAACTTTGTTTTGAGAAAAATTCTGAACCCTAATCTCTTTAATAATATCATGAATTCATTCTATTGCTTTATTGTGTTTGATTTCATCATGTGTGAGTAGATCCTTAGCTAGGTCAAGGTTTTCAATGGTGATTTAGGATGTTAATGGCTGAGCACAAATAGGTATTGGAATTTATAATGTCTTCGCCAATAGGGATTCATAATGCTTAGATTAGCTTGACCACCTAGTCTATGATTTTAGGTTAAACTTATTCACGACAGTGCTTTAGGTTGCTAGATAAATCATTGGTGAGCAATTGGTGCGTAACCAATGACAGTTGATTGTTATGATTGATTGTGAACAGATTGAACAAGCTCGTTAATGCTTATCAACCTCGCTAGGTCCAAACGACAGTTTCGGTGTCTAGGTTGTTAGATAAAGTTGTCGATACATCACGACAGTGGGGCAATATTAATTTTATGTTTGAGTTCTAGACCGGTAGTTACTTAGCCCCTGAATAGTTGCTCAGCCTTGTCTCCGAATCACAGGCGAAACGCCTTAACCTAGTGCTTGTTTTTATTATTTTTACACCGATTTATTTACTTGCTTTTGTTCCGAAAATTACAAAAAAAAATTATTTTGTCTTAGCTTTAAATTAAAATCTATAATTTCATAGTGTAGCTTTGGTCTCTGTGGATTCGATACCCTATATACTATTGCGATTGTCTGTGCACTTGCAGAATTATTTTGGGTTAAAACTCTGTGTATCACCCACCCACCGTCTTCCTCACTGCTTCAGATCCATATATGTGCATGAGAATATGTCACGACGGATTCAACTCTTTCGAGTGGATCTTTTGCTCTGGTTTCGACTTTCTCTCTTTGGAAGAAATTATTTCCACACTCTTTCTCCTCTATGGACAAAACATACCTTAAAATATCTCTTTCTAAAAAAAATGTTGTTTTTCTGGTTCATAAACCGAGAATACTATGCAATTTTCTAACCAATTTGTTATCTTGAGTTAACTATATGTAAATTTTGTCGAGGAACATGATACAACTATTTAAGGATCATCTTCAATCTCATTTCATTACTCCTAACATATTGTACATGAGATCAATTCTTGATATTCTATATGCCATTGGTTTGCCTATTTGGCTTACTGAGATTGACATTGATGTTATTCCTCTCGGATCTAAAGATAACTTATATTTTCTTATAAGTTACAAAATGGCACAAATCATCATTTACGAATTTTACTTTCTTGTTTTCCACTATATCGTATCAAGTTCTCGTTTGTTCTTCTTTATTTATTTGGCATTTTTTGCACTTGTAACTTATCTGATTTTTTTTATTTTCTTGTATGTAAGCCAAATAATTCTAACTAAACATCTAAATTTATAGTTTTTAGTAAAAATTGTGATCTTATAGTTTATTGAAAATGTTTATGCAATTAATTAATTAATTATTAGTAAATATAATGATAACTTATTATAAATATGTTTATTTATTCATGGATCAACCTATGTAAGTATTTGATCCAAAAAAAATAGATGTATGTATTAATTTGATCCATTAAATTTTATAGATTTATGTGTTAATATAGTCTATTTTAGTTTATGATTTATTTAACACTCAACTAATTAATATAATGAATTAGGTTGGATTATACAAAAATATTTTTTTTTGTTCAAATAATTAATTATAAGAGTGTAAAACAAATCAAATGGAGCCTAAATAATATGAAAATAGAAAATTTAAAATTTTAAAAAGAAACAAATTTTATTGACAACTAAATAATCATGACTTAATATATATTAAAAATGGAAAGTAAAAGGTATATATTTTATCATTTGTTTATTGTTAGTTTTTCTTTTTGATTAAAGAAAATGATAATAATAAATTTTTCTACACTTTTTAGAATATAATCAATCAATCGACATGTGTCATGATCTTGTTAATTATAATTTTTACATGTGTGAAACTCTTGTGAAACAAAGTTAAAAAAAAATTGAAAAGAAAAATTTTAAGTATATTAAAAACTAAATAATAAGACTTAAAATGTATTAGAAATAAATAAAAATTAAAAATTACCTATTTTCTTATTTATTTATTTTTGTTAGTTTTTTTATTTACTAAGAAATTTTTTAACATAAGCTTTTTACACGTGTCAACATCTAAAAGATCAACCGATACATGTCGTGATCCTGTTAGTTATAATTTTGACATGTGTCGAGTATATTTGATTATTTATTTATTTTTGTTAGTTTTCCTTTTTTGTTAAAAAAATATTAACATAAGTTTTATTACACGTGTCAACATCTAAAAGATCATCCGACATATGTCATGATCCTGTTAATTATAATTTTGACACGTGTTGACCTCTCGTGAGAGCAACCAAGCTTTATATAATAAGATAATATATAGAGTTTTTTTCAAAAAAAAAAAAAAGAAATAAAGCTTACACAAAAGCATCCATGTCCTGGATCAGCTTTGGACCTTCCGATG
>CM051362.1:26448041-26523041 GCA_028015245.1 Cardamine occulta | reverse complement strand
AATTCCCCTGTAGGTAGACATGTATATCATCAATGGAAATCTTATCACTGTTGCAGCTGCAGCGTAACTCTAGGCTAGGTCCACTCTTCTTGGGGAATATCAGTCTGACTACGTTCATCATCATCATCATCTTGAGGAATACGCTTGGTTAGTATAGTTTGAGTATGCTCACCATGAAGAATAGGCATGGTTACTACAACTTTAATATGCTCCCCATTGTACTCTCTAGTCAAAGTAAAAGTCCTACTTCCATTTTGAAAGGGAAGAGGAGTCCTCATGCCTATAGACCGATCCTTCCACATACACATTAAAAAACTTCCCAACTGGTTGATAACACCAAACTATCAGTAACTTAGCGATGAAAGTAAAACATTAATTAATTAAACCGGGAAAGGAAACTAAATTAATTACCACATTCTTGTCATTGACCTCCATGGCATGCAGGAGCGTTGTACTCTGCGTCAATCTCCCGGATAACCGCTTTCTCAGAACTAATCCAATCATCATGATCAATCGCAGCCGTCGAGTAAGAGATAGACCTCACGGAACAAGCTAACCTTGATGCTGACCTAAGGAAGCACACATTACCCAAACCCATGACGATTTAATTCAAAAGAATATTGAACAAATGAGATTGACAAGAGTGTCTCTGTGTTTGATCATTCACATGCCACAAAGCTGAGATATATATATATATATTATATACAAAGGTGAATTGCTGGGAGAACAAGCTCACTTATTTTACCCTTTACTTTACTCTCATTTGTTTCCGGCAAGTATTCCATATCTTATAATATGCTTTCTCGCCAAGTTATTAATCATTCCTTTTAGGAAAATTAAATATCCATTATTTCTCAGTAATATTTTCGGCTATACACCTAACTAAGTGAGGTTCCCGCGCAGAATTTTTATACTTGAAATTTTGACATAATATTGTATTATTAGTTGTTATCATATAGCTGTGGGTTAATAAACATTTTTAAAAGATTAAAGTTTATAGGCAAAAGAAATAGAGAGTATGACGTGGACTTGGAGATATGAACTTCATTAAAAACATACTAAAAATAGCAAATATAAACTGATAAAAACAAACTATAATTGTATTTTACCTTCATTAATAACTTAAAACATTTTTACCACAGTTTAATTTGTTACATCTTCACATAATTTTTTTTCGGTAGAATAAACTAGATAATCACTTAAAAACTAACTAATTATCGATGTGATTTCGTAGTGCAGTCGTCAATAATTTTGTGTTTTAGTTGTTAATTTTGTGTTTTGAAAAATAAATATAATTTTATTTTAAACAAAGAATGGATAATTTATAACATAATAATTGGGCCAGACAATCTAAACATGACCTCAACTAAACAAAGTGGAGTCAAACTAAATTTTTATTTATTTCATGTTTCTATATTAATTTGTTAATGGTGCGAAATTTAATTTCTAAATAGGGTCATAAAAAAAATTATTAGTTGGGGTTCAACCTAGTGCCTCCGCTCCTAGGTGAGTCTTGATGGCAAAGACATCATTGGATTCTCTTTATCTAAAATCCAAAAATAGATTTCATTTTGAGAAGATTTTAGACTTCTTGATTATGGTTGGATCTCAATGAAGCGATCAGAAGTAGAAAGAGAAGGCAAACGATAAATAGACACTGGAAGATTGGTTGTTTTGATTAAACGGAAGCTGCTAAAAGAAAATTTAATCATGTAAGCGTGTTCCATCTCTCGATTTAACGGTGTGCCTAAAGCATTTAAACGTCTATATTTTGAAAATTGGGGATTTAAACGTGCACAATTTGAAAGTTGAGTTTTTTATAGTAGAAGGGAAACCACGTCGTTTTATTAAACAGAAGCGGCTAACGAAACTTTTAACTCCGTTAACATGCTCCGTTTTTTTATTTAATAGTGTATCTCAAATGACATAGTTAACATAAATTAATTATTTAATCATTAAGTCAACAAAAATATAGACATTTTTTTTTTTTGGTCGGGACAAAAACTTAAATATTTAAAAGTCATTAAAAAATTGAAGTTTTTTAACATCTTTCTCATAATTAATTTACCGTTCTATACTATTTCAAAAACCGGCGTCGTATAGGGTATACAGAGTTGACCAAACAGTTGTGTTTTACTTCTTCTGTTTGTGTTTCATCGTCTTTGAAGACTACAAGTTTTGAGAAGAAATGGAGGATATACTGCTGTCGACGTTGATGGAATCTGGAGTTTTGATTCCCGGAGATTTCTCTTCTGTTGGTGAATTTTCTCCAGAGGCGTTAGTATCAATCTGTGCTCAGTTGCTTACTCTCATTGACCCATCGGCCTCATTTTCCGATGAGCTCCCTGACTCTATCCCCGATAGGTTTCGGATCTGCTCCGATATTGCTCATTCTGTGAAGAATCTTGGCTATATCAGCGACATGAGTTATTATAAGGTATCATTATCCCTCTTTAGATCGCAGAATTGAGAATTTATTGAACCCTAAAGCTATAATATGTGCGCGTTTCTGGTTCCAATTTGTATGTAAGAATTTAGGGATATAAAGGAACTAACTTTAGGGTTTAATATATCTCAAGGAACATGCTTTTACATTGGAATTTATAGATTAGATGTGGAGGATCATAAGAATTGATTGCAAGGGATTTTCTTTTTTGATTCGGCAATCTCATAACAGTGATTCAGTGAAGGTGCTGTGATAATCCTTTGGTCTTTGTTAGGATCTTCTCAAGTTTACTTTCAGTTCTGTTTCTGTGGCTTTTCTTATTTGGTGTGAAATCATGCTGAAACAGATTGTATGTGTTGCTTGCGGCAGTTTCTGCATCCATCTGAAGATGACTCATATAGGTTGGTAAGGTTTTTGGTTGAGAGGCTTTCAGAGAAAAATGAAGGAATCAAAACTTCTCTGGCTAGTGAGATGGCTGGCAGGCCAAAGATGGAGAATTTCAGAGATATTTCACAAGGCGTGATGATGGTGAATGAGGACAAGGATGAGACTTTTGATATGCATATACAGAAGGTTGAGGCTGTCTTGAAAGATCTTACAATTACTACTGAAACCTCTCATTTACCAGACTCTCATGCAAAAAATTCATCAACCAATGGTTCTACCATTGTTGACCTCTTCTCCCTAAAGACAGATGACCCATCAGGTCTTTCGTTGAGACAGTCATCTGTAAATTCTTCCGAATACCCGTCTGAGGTACTGTTTCGTGTTGTTATGGTAGCCTTATCTTCTTTTTCGCATATGGTTGAACCTTTATATAGGAATAGCGATGTCAAACCAGTTTTATGAATATTGAAGGCTTAACCTTATCATTTCTTATGCTTTGTAGACAAATTATGAGATTGAGTTACAGAATCAACATAATATACTCTTGGAGGAACTGGTATCTGGATCTTCAGAGCTATTTAGTCTTGACTGTGAGCTGGAGTTGTTAAAGATGGCTGCTGAGAGATTATTGGATGACAAACAGTCGGGTGGGTCATATCTCGAAATACTTAATCAACAACTAGTGGACAAAAGGTCTAATATCATGGATCTAAAAAAGCAATGGTATGAACATTTTTCTATTATTTTCAGTTTCGTGAACAACCACATGACATGATACCTTGAAATATCTATGTACAATCCCTGTATGTATTAGTAGATATAGATATCGTGGTAGCATTATGTCTAGCATGATTACTAAGTATATATCATGTCTTCCTTCAGGGACGATATTAGGATCACTTTGGAAACTAAAAAGTTACGTCTCTTGGACCAACTTCATGTGGAGGAGCCAGAGGCTAAAGAGAAATTCCATAAGTTGAAAAAGACTGAACTGGACTTACAATCTCTCTCATCAGAAATTCAAAAGAGGTAACCAGAGAACTGGACTTCATGCCCTTCACTGTCTGTGATTTTTTGCTTTTGATTGCTATTTTACCTCTTTTTCTTTTGGCAATAAGAGATACAATATATACTTCTTAAGTTATTTTGTGGGGTACTAATATGTTATTTTTTCCCGACAGGGAAGACGAACGGTGTAACCTATACACTGAACTTGAGAGGCAGCCAAAAGCAGCGCCTCATAAATCTTATATTCATGGAATTAAAGAAATAACAAAAAATAGCCGTAAACTGGACACTGATATTCAGAGGATTTCAGGAGAGACCAGGGAGCTACAGTTAGAGAGTAACTCCATCCAAGAACGCCTGCACCGATCATATGCTGTTGTGGATGACATGGTTACAAGGTATGAGCTTTTCGTCTGATACACCAAAAGAAAAGTTGCCATGTCTCTCAACTTTAGAGAACGCGTATACCCTTTGATACTATGATAATGAGTATGTTTTTTCTTTTACCGAGCAGGGAAGTGAAAAAAGACCCTGCAGTACGACAGGTTTACAAGCTACTGACCAGTATCCACAGTATTTTCGAGCAAATATCTGAGAAAATCCTCATGACTGATCGATTTAGAAGAGAAACAGTCGACTACGAAAAGAAGTTGGGGTCCATCACAGCTCGAGGCATGAGTCTGGAGAAATAACAAGCCGATCTCGATGCCATAAGGAAAGAAAATGAAAGCCTTGAAAAATAAACCAATTCATGTCACTAAGAGATACGTCTTATAGTGTTTTGAGGTCTCCATAGAATTATCTGTTAATGTACTTCCATTTTTTGAGGCAGTGTTTGTTTATAGGAATGAAAATCTTTTTTCTCAGACATATAAAATCTTTCTTATCCGATTGACACTACGAAAGAGAAGCAAAAGCGGATTCAGCTAAACCACATCAGATATATCATATACGTTTGTAAAAATGCTAGGGAATACAGAGAAACAAGACATGAATATGGAGAGGAAGCATCAGCTTCACAAAACTATTCCATAGGGATCTTCTACCCAAACATTCTTAATGTTTTGTCTCACAACAAAAAGCAAGGCAAAAAGTTTTTTTGCTACTCTGAAGCACATCTTCTTCCCTCTTGTAAATGCCAACCTAAATTCCTCCGGGGATGATGTTTCCTAAGTATTTACACCCAAAAAATCCATACTATAACATCTCTTTTAAGAGTGATGTGTATCTTTATAGCTGCTTCCCCTTGGCCTAATAGTTGTTAACCCAATTCTTTAGAGCAGCTTGAGGTTACTGATAAGCAATGTGCGGGTGTGGGTGTCCTATGGGTTCAGCCATAGCCGTTGTGGTGTATGGCGCTGGTGGTAAGGCCTGATATGTAGTTGAAGCAGCTGCCATGGGCTGTGCTGGTTGATGTATTCCAATAAGCCCACCATGACCAGCCTGCACGACTGGGAAACCAAGTGGCTGACCTTGGACTGCTATGTTGTACATTGGACTCACCTGCAAGTTTCCAAGTCCCTGCCCAATCCATGTAGCTGCACTTTCAGTCTGCAACAATAATAGCATGTGGACCACTGTTAAATTATATAGTCCACAATTATGTCATTGCAAAGATAGAACAGTTAAAAACTGACCACTGGTGAAGTCCTTTCTTCACTATGGATAGAGTTTAAGGCCGTTGCAAATGGGATTTGAGTAGCAACTGTGGAAGAAGCCGGGGGGTTCTCGGTGTTTCCAACTGGATTTATATGGGAAGGTGCTGCTAAAGTGGTTCCTGGAGGAAAATAGGACTGCTGAGGGATCCCATTTGGACTCATGAACTGGTGAGTGTATGGTGGTGGCATATAATACGGTGAGTAATAAGGAGTGTAAGGGTAGAAACTGGGAGGGTATTGTTGCCTAAAAAGATGAGTTGCCTGTTGAGAGGCTGCTGCTATGGCGAACTGATCTGGAGCATATGATGCTAATGATATAGTTGGGGCATTGGAATTTCCAGGCTGCAATTTGAGAACACAGTTATCAGGAAAATATAAAACAAATAAATCGTTTTGAGTGTACATATTGTGACAAGATATACCACGTGCCTGAGTCTCTGCTGCTTCTGCATTTACTGGTGGGCCAAATGCTGACAACGAGGGAGCAAGACCAAACACACTGAGTGGAGCTTCTTGACCATAAGCAATTTGATAAGTTTGTGTGTTTGATAAAGCTTCCTCTTTCGGTACATATTCTACAGGTGAGGCACTGTAATCCGAGTGCATCACTAGCTCTGCTCCAGGTGCTGAATTTGAAATCTCAGAATCCTTATCTTCAGAAAAAGTTGATGTTTCTTCTCTGCACAGGAAGTTATGGTAGTGAGATACAAATAGAAGGATAAGCCAACAAAAAACAAAATACACCTCTACTACTATATCAAAAGGCAAAATCTTCCCATTTCCAAACTGAACTTGAAAATGTATATCTGAGCAGTAAGACAATAAGTGGAGTAAAAGTATCTCAGTCACCAACCTAACAGAAGCAACCTCAGGAATATCATCGGCAGTTGGAGAAGATTCGTCCTCATTAACCTCTGTCCCATCAGAGGTGTCCACATTTGAGTTATCTCCACCACTAGCACCAATCTTAGAAGACACCTCTTTCACAATATTGGAATCAAAACTGCCAAAAGTCAGACCGTTTTGAAATACTTCGGCAACCTGAAGGTGGAAAGGAAATGTTACGTGCGACCGTTCGCTAACATCTGCCTTGAGAAGCGACTGAGTGCTGCCTTTATCAGACACAGTCTCAACTTCAGTGACTGTTACATAAAGAAACCAGAGGCTAAATCAAATAACAGTCCACAGTTGCTGCAATATTACTGACTAAACTAACAACATAATGAACTGAAAGCTACTTCAATAAAGAATTTGAGGTAAACTAAAATTTCATGATCAATATACCTTGATCTGACTGGCTAGTGCAACGAGAAGCAGAAATCAAAGGAGGATCATCTTGAACTTTATGATTGCTTACTTCAATAGGAAGACTGGTAGGAGCAGAAACCCTGCCAAAGGTATCCAATTATATTTAGCAACTTAATAGGAGATAAATCAAAAGCGTTCATAATCGTAGAGACACAGAAGGATGATAAGTAAAAAAAAAAATACTTTATTGCACTAGGTACTGTGAGATTTGCTTTGTTAGTGGCAGGTAGAGAAGTTCTTGAACCTCCTGTTACATGCTTAGCTCCATTCTCCCTTTTAAGAGATGCATTTCTACCATTACCTGCATCGGAATGTAAACAAAGAGCTTAAAAGAGGGGAAAGCACGAAAATTGTAATTTCAAAGGTATTAATAAAAGAAGACAACGTACCTTGATAAGTGTTACTTGAAGCAAAGTTCCTCCGACCACTTCTGCCACTTGGTTGGGTAACAACCGGCACTATATTCTGCAGACATAAATCAAATGAGATAACGAAAGCGCAATGTTATCTAAGGGAATCCACAAATCATGCAATCTAAAGACAAAACATAACTGAAAAGAAATATAACATAAAAAAAACACTTGCCTCTTTTCTTTTCTCCTTTTTACTTTTCACCTCACGAAATGTATCTGCAATATTACAAAATTTACAGAGAAAATGAGGACATGACTCATAACGAACAAAAGTCACAAAAATAACAATTATCATGAGAAGACGAATTTGAAAGACACTACATTGTAATAATGTTAATCTACGCAGCGCAAAATCTGAATGTGTTGACAACTAAAAACAGAGGACATAATTCATACTTAATAAACACAGATGATGTCCACTAGAGAACCTTTGAAGGGAATAAACTCAGACCAGAACTCAAAAGAGATCTCTAAGTACCTTACTTGCAGCTACATAGGAGTAAAAGATCTATTTTGATAATTATAAGCAAATTCCATACAAGGAAACAAAGATTCAATGTTCGAATAGAAACTTATAAGCACATCACACATGATCTTAAAAAACAGATACAGAAAAATCAACAAACCCTATTCGTATAGCACAAATCTATGGAGGACAAAGAAATAGCAAACATAAGGAGGCGGCGAAGATAGGAACCATTGAAAGAGATGATGATTGATGAGAGAGTGAGTTACCTAAAAAGAGAAGCTTCTGAGCGGTCTCATGAGGATCATTGAATGAATCCTTATAGACGGCGAAGATATCCTCGTCGGAGTGTTGCTTCCCTGTATAGTCTCTAATACTCTGAAGGGTTTCACGAAGATTGTTAGGGATCGAAACCCTAGAAGAGCCGCCATCGGCGAAGGAGGAGGTCATGGTGTTGTTGTAAGGAAGGAGGAAGAGAAGCGTAGGGAGAGAGATTATTAGAGTAATATATATAAATTGAAAAACTCAGCGCAGCCGCGCTACTTGAGTTGTTGAGTTGAGTTCTCCTAATTCTAATTGTATTTAATTATCTCTCAATAATGTACAGTTAATGTGTAATTAGTACCGCTTCGCTTCAGATCCCACTCTCCGTGACTTTTTATACGCTTACGTCACTTCACATCAATCTCTTTTCTTTACTCTTCTCACGCGCCTTATTTTGCTTTTATAGAAAAATCCCTTATTAATCAAACAGTTTATGTTTTTTAGAGTTTAATTTTGACATTTTGCTCCTTTTTTTCTTTTTCTTTACAATATAAATGGATTATATCGTGGCCGTGATTTCAGCATCCTATATATAATTCATATATAGTTATAATAATTTATGATCATATTAATTCTATATAAAATTTAATTATTTTTGACAATATAAAAGCATTTTTTATTCAAATTTAATTTTAAAAATCATAAAAATATAAAAATTAATTAATACGAAATTTTTTTGTATGTTAGTGTTCACATGAAAAGTTTTGGCACGTTTAAAAACTATTTTTGATATCAAGAACTAGCTATTTCGGATTGTGTCTCCAATAATTTTTGTTTTTGTTTTTGACTTTTTGTCCATAACATTTAACTTCATAAGTTTCCTTCAGATTTGTGATTACTTGATTAGGTCTTTAATTTTGAATCACATAAAATGTACTTATCATTTAATCATATATAGAGACACGTTTTCCAAACTAGGATACTTTAGAGTTTGGATACTTTTCGGTATTTGTCTCATAAATGTGGGGCCGTATTATTATATTTGCAAATTAGAAAGCATCAAAGCAATAACGCATTGGATAGTAGATTCTCGAAGAAGACATTAAAGAAAAAGAAAAAAAAAAAAAAGAGTAAAAGCAATCAACGACGGCGTTTCATGTCGTTTCGTATTTCAACACAGTAGCCATGTTTTCATCTTCAATTAGGTTAATCGTATCTGGAATCCACCGGACTCAAACCCTAAAATCGCCGGTAATTTCTCCAAGCGTCTTCATCTCCGTTCCTAAATTCTTCAACTCAGAGTCGAATTCGGCGGGAATTGGATCAAGATCAATCGCGATGAGCAGCGTTGATAAAACCGGGTCGGATTCGGGAGCAATCGAGAATCGGGCGAGCAGGAAGGAGAAGCTTCAGAAGGAGCTGGAACCAGTGGAGTTAGTGATCGAAGATGTTTCGTATCAACACGCCGGTCACGCCGGAATAAAAGGTAGAACCGACGGAGAAACGCATTTCAACGTGAAGATCGTTTCAAAGGGATTTGAAGGAATGAATCTGGTGAAGAGACACAGGCTTGTCTACGATTTGCTCCGAGAGGAGCTGGACAGTGGATTACACGCGCTTTCTATCGTCTCAAAGACGCCATCGGAGTCTCCTCAGTAAGACCATCGTTGTGTTCTGTTTCTCTGTTAGAATTTATGTAAGACCTCCGTGAGATTGATGCTTATTAAAGCTTAATTTGTTGTCGAAACCAAACTTTTCTCGATTCAAAGAGTGAAATTGTCATAACTTTTGGATTTTTCTGAGTTTCTGGAACTATGTGTTGCTTTTGGATGGAATTTTCGAGTTCTTGTTTTCTTGAATTCAAAACTATATTGTCGATAGCTTGATGAGAAATGATATACATAGGTTCCATTTGTTGAAAGGAGATGCAAAACATAAGATCTTGTTTAGGCCTCTTCATCAAGTGCCCATTTTGATTCTTCCATTGTCATCAATGGTGTTTGTGTTTTTGTGTTGCTAGCTAACGCTATAAACAAGTCAAATCAGTGATCAATTTTTGCTTTATGGGTAAAACGAATCGTCATTTCTATTTTTTAGAGAAGCTAAAATCGTCCCTTTTCTTTAATCATATACATCAACAGAGAGGAAACTGTTACGTTAATCAACAGAGAGGAAACTGTTACGTTGAATTTCTATTCAAAACAAACAAACAAAAGCAGATTTTATTACATTTTCTTTGTCTACAGGAAGCATAGGGAACTGGTGTTTGGATTTTTCCATAGTCCAAGCCATATGCTAAAGGCTAATTGAGAAATTTATGTCTCTCACAAGAACAAAGCACCTTTTTGTCAATTTTGTGTAATTACTTTTTGGAGAATGTATGTAGTTGAAATGATTGCGAGTCTTGCAACTTGCATCCTTGACTTAAAGGAAAGAAATCTCTTATCCATGAAATAAACACTCTCCATGTTTCCACTACTCAAAAATAATTTCAACTTCCAATCAAATCAAATCAAAGTAGAATTAAACAAGTAAATTCTTTTCTTCAACAATTAAATGAGTTATTAAATAATTGAAAAATGAAAGTGTCAAGGACATTGTTAGTGAAAATCTAAGAAAGGATTATGGTTCGATTATTTAAATTTAACTTTTATATTTCTTTTTTTTTTTTTTGTTGAAACTTGAAAGTAGGTTTTGTTGGTAATTAATAAGCTTAGAAAGTAAATCAAGCAGTGATCGCCGTGGAAATCCCAATCGTCATTTCCATATTATGATAGATAAGAAGAAACTCAGTCGTCTCTCTTCTTAACATAGCAACGTTACTTTTATTTTTCAAAATTAGAGAAAAAAAAAAAACAAAACTTTCAAAAGTAGCATCTTTCTCATATCTCCAATCGCGATGAGAGAGCTCTCGAAGCTTACCAGATATGGAAACATTGACGAAGACGAAGAAGAAACATGGGTCAATCACTATTCATCCAACCATCGGATACTTCTCGTCGGCGAAGGAGATTTCTCATTCTCTCACAGCTTAGCTATTCTCTTCGGCTCTGCTTCCAATATCTGCGCTTCCTCTCTCGATTCTTACGGTAACACTTCCTTTCCTTACATCGTGAAAGGTTTTAGGGTTTTTGATTTCGCTTTCTAGGGATCTTTTTATGCTACTTTTAGCAAGAGACTCTTAATGTTTCAGAAGAATCAAAATCAATTTCTAGGGTGAAAACTTACTGATTTATGATATTTCACGTTTTGCATTGTTGTTCTGTTCCTCTCTGTGTAATAACGGATTAAAAAAGGTCGTAGCTTTAAGTTGCATTGATGTCTCTAATGGTAATTGAACGCAGATGAAGTGGTTAGAAAGTACAAGAAGGCAAGATCAAATCTTGAAACTTTGAAGAGACTTGGAGCTTCACTTTTCCATGGAGTTGATGCAACCAAACTGCATTTTCATCCTGATCTTCGTTTCAGAAGATTTGATCGTGTTATCTTCAACTTCCCGCACGCTGGTTTCCACAGCAAAGAGTCTGATTCTTCTCTTATACGGTAAGTTCAACGTTTTGGTGGTTAACCAGATTTGGTCTTCTTGCAGTTTCCACAACAACAACAAAAAGATGTTTTCTTTGTCTATTTTGTTGTAGGAAGCATAGAGAACTGGTGCTTGGATTTTTCAATGGTGCAAGCCATTTGGTAAAAGAAAATGGAGAAGTTCATGTATCTCACAAGAACAAAGCACCTTTTTGTCACTGGAATCTCGAGGAGCTCGCTAGTAGATGCTTTCTTGCGTTGATTCAACGTGTTGCGTTCGAGAAGAGAAATTATCCTGGTTACGAGAATAAGAGAGGAGATGGGTCAAGATGTGACCAACCTTTCTTTTTGGGAGAGTGTAGTACTTTTAAGTTCAGATTGTCTCGTGTCGCTAAGGAGATTTATGCAGAGAAGGTGAAATGGAGAGAATTAAAGTGTAGCCAAGCAGAATTTGAAGGTTTACGCCAAAGACCAGTTTCGTTTGATCTCAGCTATCACGGGGACCATAACCTTAGGCTAGTCCATGATCCTTTGGTTCAATCAAGAGAAATAACATCTCCATTGGATCCTTGTTATAACCAAGAACGTAGATGTTCACAGTTTGAAGATGCTCGGTTCCCTCTTGAAAGAGATCATGCCCGGTTTCTATACATGGAAAACTTCAGATACACTGAAAGAAGAAGCCTGCTTTGTCAAGACTTACCATTTCAAAGAAATCAGCATCGTCAAGAACAATTCCCTGAAAGCTCTGACCGCCTCACTGGTGATGGGATAATACAAAGAATGTTAGAACGGACGAGCTTTCCTCATCTGTACACTGGAGAATCACCAGAAAGGCGCCACCTGCTTTATCAAGACTTTCCAGTTCAAGCTAGTCAAGAACCATTGTTCCAACGCTTTAACCGCTTCAGTGAACGAAGAATGTTAAGACCTACCAACTTTTTTCATCCGTACACTGGAGAATCACAAGAACGAAGCATGACTAGGCAGAGCAACCTCAACATTCACCCTCCACAGCACTGGTAATAAATAAATCATTGATATATTATGAAAACAAAAAGCTAAATCGAAATGCACATTCACAGGATACTTTGATGGACTGAAGCTTGGAAGTTGGAACGACTAACGAATCTCTAAGAATACTGTTCTATGTTCTATTCTGTTTCTGAGTATTGCAGTAGGCTAGCTACTGACAATTCAAAACTGTGGTGATCTCGATATGTATGGAGATGATATTTTGGATTAGTTTTGTGTATTTATTTAGCTTTTGGAGAATGTGTAGTTGAAATGGTTGCGAGTCTGGCGACTTGCATTGTCTTAACTCTTAAGGAGATAGTTCTCTTTGTCACTATTTTTGCAAGAGAATTAACTTATCAGTACTTTTTTTAAACAGTCTCTCGTGATGATTCTCTCAGACACTATCTGGACCAGAAGGTTTGTTAAGACGCCTAAAATGTAGTAACTTATAATATAAAGAAATTTGGCTAAAAATGTCATCTAGCTTCGGCTTTGTCTATTTATATATTTTTTTTTTGTAAATTGTCATTTTTTCCAAAACTACCCATAGCAATAGAAAAACACATTTTTCAAAAAAAAAAACTATGAAAACATGTTCATAAACAATTAAAAAAAAGATTTAAAGAAGAAAGTTTTTAATTTTACGCAATTTTAAATAGGTTTTTAGTTTGATGAAGTATGATTTAAAAAGTTTAGAATACGTATTCCGAGAGTTAGAATATGTATTCTAGCACTTGCACATGTTCTGAAAAAATAAGATTATGTATTCTAGCATTTGTTCATGTTCTAAAAAATTTAGAATATAGATTTCAGAACACATATTCTAAACATTTTAGATTTTACATTCTACAAAATTTAGAATACACATTCTAGCACTTGTACATTTTCTAAAACATTTAGAATATGTATTCTAGGGAAATATAAAATTTAGAATACACATTCTACCAATTGTATATTTTTAAAACATTTAGATTATGTATTCTAGTAATATTAGAATACACATTCTGATTTTTTTTAAAAGAATTCTAGAGATAGAAACTGAATCTAAAATTAAGGAAACTTAATATTTCACCGGTGTAAAGAAGGTTTTTTTTTAATTGTCGACGAAGAAAGTATGTATGTTTTATTTTTTTTATTTTTTCTTTTATTGATTTATTTTGGGATATATATTTTAGGTTTTTAATATATATATATATATATATATTATTTGTATTAAAAAGGTAAAATTCTATTTGAGATAGAGATTTTAAAATTTGTTAATTTTGAGAATTAAGAGTATAATTGAGTTTTTATAATTCAAAAAGTATATTTGACCAAAGTTGGCAAAAAATGGTATATATGGTCAAATTTGATAAAAAATCATATTTTAACAAATTAATATATGACTTTTACCATTTCATCATTTCTTCTAGACTAAGAATATAAACGTATAGCTTAGCCAACAAGGTGACAGTCACTATCCTTGCGGCAGAAGTTCTTCAATTTTTCAACTCCTAATCAAATCTAGTAATTAAAAATTTGCAAAACGAAAGTGTCAAGCAATCTGCATGGAAATTGATAGTGGAGAATTATAAATTAGAAGAATTATAATAATGATACATAGACCTTGTAAATTTCAAAGAAACTGCTAATTACTTATGACTGCGTATATAGTACCGCGTAAATTGCTACGAAGTACACGAACTAGTTTCAGTTTTTTGGATTTAAATATTTAAACTATAAAATTTATGATCTTGGTCGTTATAATAGGTTATATGTCAATTCCATAAGATTGTTTTATCTAAACCAGAAACATCCTTAATGATAGAATAGATAATCAAAATATTATGTGTGTATAAAATAAGAGTCTAGATATTTCTCATTCATTGCGTGTGGTCCTTCGTGTCTATATATAGTATTTATTAATCAATATAGGATAAATACTCAATCCCATTTCGATACTCATTTTATTAGAAGACTATAAGTACCCAAACAAATCTTTGTATCTCTCCTTACTCACAAACCCCATATCGGATTATTCTCTCCGGTGTTTTTCTCCGGCAATATGACGATGGTAAGTGCCCGTTATTCCCTCCTTTTTCTCATCATGGAGTCTGCGACACACGAAACTTATATTTGATTAATATCGTTTTTTCTTCAGCAACGAATAGTACTTAAATTGGATATGAGCGAAAGTGAGAAATTGATGAAGAAAGCTATGAAAATCGCATCAGCAGCACAAGGTAAACATCTCTAGTCTATATGACTTCTTTAGCAAGTAACTTGTTAGCCAAGTTAGGTCATGTGAATAGTTTTATCAACTTTGTTTGTTTATGCGCGTGCAGGTGTGAGATCGGTCTCGATTCAGGGACAAAATGACCAGTTAGTTTTATTAGGAGAAGGGATTGACTTGGCGGAGCTAACACGTGAGCTCAAGAAGAAAGTTTGTCACACGAGTATCGTCGCCGTTCAGCCAGCGCCGCCAAAGCAGCCACCGCAGCCTAATCCTATGAGCCAGCACAACGAGATGTCTCCGGTGAGAAGATGTACTTGTGAGATACCGAATATGGGCTTCTGCGGATTTTGTAGATCTATGAGTCAATATAGTTATAATAATCAGATGGTGCCTCCGATGTATCCTCCTCCGGTGATCTATGGTAGTTACCGTGATGAGCCTGATAATTGCAGAATCATGTGATGTAACGTTTTGAGTGAATTTTGTTGGGTCTTTATTATTTTTATTGTTTTAATATTTTCTTATTTTCAATTAACAAAAAGTCTTGTTTTTCTGATTTTATGTTAAGTGTAAAAAGAAGATTGTTTAAATTCGTGGTGCTATAAATGTTGTAACCGTGAACTATTCTTATAAGAAAAGAAAAAAAAAGTCTTTGGAAATTATAACTTCTGTCGCCGTAAAAACAATTATAAGTATGTATATTAATTCTGTCAAATATAAATGTTGCGTCTATGGTATGTAATGTAATGAAAGTCAAGTCTACGACCACGACTTTCCTTTGATGACATCTTCAAGGTTGGAATCATAGAGACGATGTCCAAATTCCAAAGGATATTATTTTTAAATACTAAACACTCCTTTTGCGCCTTGCGTATATTCTCTGCCTCAAACACGGGAAGTGTGATCGTGTCAATATATCAAATTATCAATTATTCAAAGCCGAGAAAAAGGGGAAAAAAAGAAAGATTCAGTCTAAAAAAAGTTAAGGATTCCACACACAAATGCGTAAAAATGAGCCAATAGGCTCAATCAGTAGTTTTCTGTCATCTGTTTGGCAGTTGAATATTTCCCGCCTATTTTTTAAGACAGTTAAGTTAGCTTTTTTATATAACCAAGTAAAAACAGAATTCTTCAACGACAAACAAAATTCGCCGACTATGTTTCGTATCAACACGCTGGGATGAAAGGTAAAACCGACGAAGAAACACATTTCAACGTGAAGATCGTCTCGAAAGGATTCAAAGGAATGAATCTAATGAAAAGGCACAGGCTGTTCTACGATTTGCTCTGGGAGGAGCTGGACAGTGGATTACACGCATGCTTTCTATCGTCTCAAAGACGCCATTGGAGTATCATTCGTAAGACCAGTGCCGATACTGAATACTGTTTGTTCTGTTTTTCTGTTAGAGTTTATGTAAGACTATGTGGCATTGATGCTAGTTATTGAAGCTTAATTTGTTGTCGAAATCAACTTTTCTCGATTCAAAGACTAAATATTTCAATCAAACGCTCTGTTTTGGAAATTTGTTGCTTTTTTTCTTCTATATAATCATGGTTGATCCAGACTTTTAACACCCGACTAATTCTTCCATGATGAGTGTAGTTGTCGAGTAGGTCACTTACCGGGTTTTCGAATGGATCTAAATCATATTCATGACACCATTTCGACTGGCCAAATGGGAGTGGTTTAGATAATTCCACACTTGAAGGTAATCGATCTCTGGCCTATACCAACATTGTAACTCCTCTTCAAGTGGGAATCACAAGACCACCACCAGTTGATTAATTTTATTGCATTTTGAGTTTAAGTAATTGTGCGCTGCTTTTGGATGGTAAGTGTTCTAACAAAGACACTTGCTTTTCATTTCAATTCGAGTTCTTGTTTTCTTGAATTCAAAACTATATTGTTCATAGCTTGATGAGAAATGCTATAGGTTCCATTTGTCGTCTCTTATTTGGATTAAGCTTTAGTAGAAAGAAGATACAAAACATAAGATCCGGTTTCGGGTGGTAGCCAATGAAGCACATTTAGGATATCAAATTAAGCTCCTTTGTTAGCTTGGAGCTAAGAGGAATTTTTTTCTATCTTTCAGCCTCTTCTTCAAGTGCCCATTTTGATTCTTCCATTTGTCTGTTTTCTAGGCGAGAAATTAAGGCCAAGCTAAAGAGCTAAACATAGCCTCCCATGATCTGTAATAACGGTGACATATGCTAACATCCCAAGATACGAGTAAATTCAACAGAAATATATCAGTAGCTTCAGAGTATTAAACTACACAACAGAGGAACATAAACATAAATCTATTCTAACACTAGAATATGTGCTATTTGTTTTATATTCATTATTTTAATTCACTAGCAATTAACGTTTTTATGATTTAATAATAACGTTTTATGTTTATGTTTGATATACGGTTTATGCTTTCAGGAAATGTATAATCATAGTGTACTGAAAAGAGCGTAATGTTGTCTATCACCCGCATAAACCGTCTTGCTCTGATTATAATTCAATATCTCATATCCATTTCTTTTTCTTATAATTAATCTTTCTATAGGACAAGGTATTGAGAGTAAGATATCAAGAGAGCGAACTTAAGTTAGGATCGTCTATGTCTATTGATCTCAGTAAGGAAATGATTACTCAGCTTGAAACTGAAGCCACATCACTAGAGAGGTACTCTTTCTTAACATTCAATGATGCAAAGACATTGAGATTTATATTTTTCTGTAGTATACTTTGTTTCTTATCGAAAGAGTTTGTCGTTATATTTTTGCTACCACATAATCTAACAAGTGGTACATTATATTCTCACTAAAAATTATTGATTTGTTTCATATTCAGGCACTAGATTCTAGCAAGTGGAGCTGAAGGAATTGAAGGGTTTAGCCAGGATGGAGCTTGCATGGTCGAATGACGGATACCAAGTATTGCTAAAACAATTATAAACCTTATAGAACAACATTACTTGAAATTAGTATGCACATGATACTATATATTCTCATGAACCTTCCCAAATTAGCTCAAGTAAGATTAGTGTTTTTATTAAAAAAAAAAAAAAATTTGAAAAGAATGTTAAATCATAATCAACCCAAAAAAATCGTTGTTACATCAAGTGCGTCCAAATTTGAAAGTTGGTTCAGAAAATGTTTTTAAGAAATTGACAAATCTAATGTTGTGAAACATCATCTAGTAGCAAACCATTGTTCCAGCCCGTTGTTGTATCGCATATCCCACCATCTTGGATATATGACAATCTGTTAGGAATGTTTTTATCAATGAGTCTTGGAAGCTGTGGAGATTGAGTGGAGGGTTCTCCATGCCTTCTGCCATTCCTTTTTGTCCAAATAGTGTGAAGTGTTGTTTGGAAAGCATATCTCAACAAACAAAAGTTTGAGCTTCTCTTGTGAATCATCAACAAGGAGAGTAATGATATCTTCCCATTGTGTCGTGAATTTAGATGCTAGAAGGTTGTGAGTGAGGCAATTCCATATCTCCGCCGAGTATGGACATGTGAAGTAGAGATGGTTTCGTGTCTCCAAAGATTCCGAACATAAACTACATTTTACTATAACTCATGTGTCCCAGTTCAACATTCGGTCACGGTGGACAGTCTATTCTGAATTGCAAGCCACAACATGAATGAGTACTTAGGCGTTGCTTATGAGAACCAAATTGCCTTTGTACCATTCCTTTATAGACTGCGGTATTCTAGTTTGCTTCCATGTTGTCTTTGAGTTGAAAGTACATTTGAATTTGTCTCCCTTATATCTCCATAATACCACATCCTGTTCTAAAACTGTTCCTCTTTGGCGTTGAAATTCAATTATTTGTTCAATACTTTTTAGCGCCTCTGTTTTTATAAATCTTTAGTTGAGCTATTATCAACCGTTACATTATATAATATGAAAGCCCTATATCCTTTATGTGGTAAATTCTTTTAAGAGTTTTTATATTCTTGAATTTTGGATTGCTTTTCTCTTAAAGCCAAAGTTTGTTTTTTTCTGGACGTGTTACAGAAAAAGAGTGGAGTCACTGAAGCAGGGGATGGAGAATATGAAAAAGGATGAATATGATCAATCCCCAAAACCTTCTACGTGGAAAAGATAGTTCTATCGGTGAAGTTTTTTTTTCTTTTGGGTGATTTCCAAGCATCTCAAGAAATCAAGAATTAATCATATATTGGATCATAAGAGTTCATAACCAATTAACCATACACTTATGTGGTGTAGAGCTTACCAATGTAACCCTTTTTTAGATTTTTCAACAAATATCGAGAGCTATGAATGTTTGGAGCGTGTTTTAGTGGGTTTTAGATTATAGATTTTGGTTTTTAGATTTTAGAATTTAGAATTTAGATTTTGCTTTTTGATTTTTGAATTATGCAAAAAATAAAAATAAAATAAATAGAAAATTATTAAGTAAACTAAAATAAATAGAAAATTATTAAGTAAATTAAATAACATATAAATAATTTAGAAATATTTAAAAATTATAATTATCCAAATAAGTAATTAGAGTATCCTATTAAAATACACGAATTTTATCCATTGGAAAAAATTTCTTAATCCAAACGATAAATTTTATCATTCTTACCGAGCAGATTTGAATAATTTGGATTGAGTATATAAAGTGTCTGTATACCTGAACTCTAATGTGTTGGTCTATACCCAATAATATACACATATTTATACAATCAAATTCTATAATATTAAATCATATTCTCAGAAACACCTATATATTTAATTTTATTAAATTTTAATTTTAAATATATTTTTTCTCAGATGTGTGGGTAGCCGGGTACTAACCTAGTTTACTAGTATTAATAATAATATGTAGACCTTCTAAATTGCAAGAAATTTTCTTACGACTCTGTCTACTTACCATTGTACCCAGGATCGTGCTTAGAATATTCTGGACTGTAGGCGAAATAAAATAAATATTTTTTAAAAAACTATTTTTGATAGCCATAATTTTTTTATGGCAAATGGTGAAAAAAACTTAGTGCTTGTTGACATTATATATAAATAAAATATTAATACATTATAGCTGAAAAATGATTTTATAAAATGTTTTTTGACAATATACATAAATAAAATATTAATACAATATAGCTGAAGAATATATTTTAAAAAATAAATGAATGGAAAAAATAAAATAAAACATGAATGTTGTCCATGAATTTGATAGTGATTAGAGAAAAAGTAAAGAATAAAATATTTTATTATCGTTGATGGGGCTTTGAACTTGAGACAACAAAATTTTACAGCAAAAATATCATCGCCAATAGACCATAATCATCTATGGGATTATATATATAACTTTATAATATTAAAGGCGTAGGCGAGTGCTTCTTTTTATCCGAATCCAGATTCGTCTTATCCGGATATCCATGTCCAGGGTACCGCGTGCATTACACACTGATTATGACATATAAATTATAAAATTATGGTGATATAGTTACGAAAGTACACGACCTCGTTTCAGGTTTTTGGATTTAAATATTTAAATTTAAACTTTATTATTAAAATTGGTGCACTTGGTCGTTATAATACGTTATATGTCAATTCCATTACGTTTGTTCGAACAACTAACCCCTCTCCCATTTTTTTTGTTTGTTAAAAGTGTTTTCTTGTTTGAACAACCGCACGGATAGAATAGATTAACACAATATTCTTTCTGTATAAAATAAGAGTCTACATATTTCCCTATTTCTTATTCATTGCGTATGATTCTTGTTTTCTATATATATATGAATATATCTATTTTAATTATTAGACTTAAGTACCCCAAACAAATCTTGATATCTCTCCTTACTCACAAACCCATATCGGAATATTCTCTCCGGTGTTTTTCTCCGGCAATATGATCATGATGGTAAGTGCCGTTATTCCCCTTCATGTTCCTTTTTTATGATGCGAGACACGAAACTTATACTTGATTGATATTTTATTTTTTGTTAATCCTCTATATGATTCTATTATGTGATTGATATTTTCTTACATTTTTTTTCTTCAGCAACGGATAGTGCTAAAAATGGATATGAGTGAGAGCGAGAAACTGATGAAAAAAGCTATGAAAATTGCATCAGGAGCACAGGGTAAACACCTATACTTTATGACTTCTTTAGCAAGTAACTTGCTAGCCAAGTTAGGTGATGTGAATCGTTTTAGTAACTTTTGTTCGTTTATGCGCGCGTAGGTGTGAGATCAGTCTCGATTCAGGGACAAAACGATCAGTTAGTTTTATTGGGAGAAGGGATTGACTTGGCCGAGCTAACACGTAAGCTCAAGAAGAAAGTTTGCCACACGAGTATCGTCGCCGTTCAGCCAGCGCCGCCGCAGCCTAATCCTATGAGCCAGCACAACGAGATGTTTCCGACGAGGAGATGTACTTGTGAGATACCGAATATGGGTTTCTGCGGATTTTGTAGATCTATGAGTCAATATAGCTATAATCACATGGTACCTCCGATGTATCCTCCTCCGGTGATCTATGATTACAGTGATGAGCCCGATGGTTATAGAATCATGTGATGTAACGTTTTGAGTGATTTTAACTTGTCGAGTCTTTATTTTTGTTTTGTTTTAATATTTTCTTTTTTTAATTAACAAAAAGTTTTGTTTGTTCTGATTATATGTTATTGTAAAACGAAGATTGTTAAATTCGTGGTGCTATAAAATTATAAATGTTGTAACAGTGGACTATTCTTATAAAGAAAAAAAAAATAACAAGTGAAACCCAATACTTTTTATCGAATTTATATTTAAACTGGGGAAAAATAACACTCCTATGTTTGATACTTATCTTATTTACTTACGGAAATTATAACTTCTGTCGCCGTAAAAGCAATTATAGTATATGTATATTTCTGTCAAATATAAAATGTTCCGATGGTTGCATGTAATGTAATGAAAGTCAAGTGTACGACCACGACTTTCCTTTGATGACATCTTCAATTCCACGTCAATTAGTGGATAGAGATGTCCAAATTAGTAAATTCCAAAGGAAATTATTTAAAAATTCCACGTCGATATTATTTTTAATTTCTAAACATTTCTTTGCGTCTTTCGTATATTCTCTCCATTTGTTATTTGGATCAAGCTTTGGTTGAAAGGAGACACAAAACATAAGATCCGGTTTAGGGTGGTAGCCATTGAAGCACATTTATAACATCAAATGAAGCTCGTCTCGTATGTGCTATGTGTTTTGTAGCTTGGAGCCAAGAGGGTTTTTTTCTTCCATGTTTCAAGCCTCTTCTTCAAGTGCCCATTTTGTGTCTTCTATTGTCATCAATGGCGTTTGTGTTTTTTTTTTTTTTTTTGGTTGCTAACGCTAGAAACGAAACGCCTTTTTCTAATATTCTTTGTCCCCATATAGCAAGAAAGATATACTTTATGGGGTTTTCTAATATTAAATGTCCCCATATAGCAACAAATATATACTTTATGGGGTTTTCTAATAGTCCATGTCCCCAAGTATTTTCCTTGTAAGGATAAAAACAGCAACATGTAAATTCATGATTTGATTGAATGTGAGCTTCTTAGCTTTCAACTTTGAATTGTTAATCTATATGTAACACACTATTATAGTTATCTTAAGTTTTAAGTGAAATCTGAAATTGTCTTGCAGCAAATTTTCCAGTTATAATCATCCATAAGCCATTTACCCAATTAATGATTATGTGTTCTAGGCGAGACCAGAGATACTACTAAATTAAGGCCAAGCTAAAGAGCTAAACATAGCCTCCCATGATCTGTAATCTGCCTTGCCCAATTTTATAACGGTGAGTCTGTGACATATGCTAACATCCCAAGATACAAGTATATAAATTCAACAGAAATTATATCAGTAGTAGCTTCAGAGTATCAAACTACACAACTGAGGAACATAAACATAAGCCTATTCTAACACTAGAATGTGTGATATATATCAAGATATGTACTACATGGTTTAAACCACCTCTCTCGAAAATAAAATTCAACAAAACAGCTCATTAATTGGACTGAATCAATTGCTATATAACATCGTTTTCCATGGAAACACAAAACATTCATGCATTCTGAAAACACAACCATACTCTAAGACCTCTGAGCAAGAACCTTAGATGTGTATGGTCCTTATAAAACGGATGTGTCACCTGCTTTGTCAAGACTTGCCAGTTCAAGCTAGTCAAGAACCATTATTTGAATGCTCTAACCGCTTCAGTGAAGTTTCTAATGATATTTCTAATGGAGGAGTAGGAAGAATGTTAAGACCTAGCTTCATTCCCCATCCGTACACTGGAGAATTACAAGAACGAAGCATGACTAGGCAGAGCAACCTCAACATTCACCCTCCACAGCACTGGTAATAAATCATTGCTATATATTATGAAAACAAAAGCTACATCAATATGAACATTTACCAGGCAACTAATCTTCAAAGAAATTCTCAGTATACTTTGATAGAAACAAGGTGACTGAAGCTTGGAATGACTAAAGGATAGCGTTCAATTTCTTAGCATTGCACTACTGACAATTCAAATGTCGATATGGAGATGATATTTTGGGGTAATTTTGTGTATTTATTTTAGTTTTTTTGCGAGTCTTGCAAGGAGATAGTTTTCTCTTTGTCACTGCTTCTGCAAGAGAATCAATTTATCAGTACTTGTCTTTTTTAACAGTCTCGTGTGATGATTCCACTCTAAGACACTATCTGGACCAGAAGGTTTGGTACGACAGCTTTTTATTTTTTTAAACTTATTTGGGTACAATTAATGTAGTAAATAATATTATACGACTTCTTCTTATCTCATTTCTTGTAGTTGTAGACTAAATTACTAATAAATATAAATTTAAGCTTAGCTCAGAAGGCCGTCACTATCCGAAAGAAACTCATCAATTTCAACTGCTAACCAGATCTAATAATTAAGTAATTGCAAAGAAAGTGTCACGCAATCTGCATGGAAATTGATAGTGCAAATAAGAAGAACTAAAATAATAATACATAGTGTAAAGTAAACTTCTAGGAATTTGCTTATGAACACGTCTGGTCTATTATATAGGACCGCGTAAATTATAAAACTACGTATGATGATATCGATATCATTACTACAAACTTGTTTAAGTTTTTTTGGATTTAAATATTTAATTTTTTTTATTAAATTTATGCTCTTTGGTCGTTAATCGTTATAATAGGTTTATGTCAATTCCGTAAGAAGTTTTTATCTTAAAACAGAACATTCTTAATGATAAAATAGATAATCACAATATTCTCATTCATTGCTATGATCCTTATTTTCTATTATATATATATATATATATATATTCACAATTCAATATTAGAGGATAAACACTCAATACCATTTCGATAGAGGTTTTTATTAGACTTTAAAAACAAAAAATCTTGGTATCTCTCCCTACTCACAAACCCCATATCGGAATATTCTCTCCCGTGGATTTTTTTTTCCGGCAATATGACGTCGGTAAGTGCCGTTATTCCCTTCTGGTTCATGTTTTATCATGCGAGACACGAAACTTATATTTGTTTAATATTATTTTCTTTTGTCTTCAGCAACGGATAGTACTTAAAATGGATATGAGTAGCAATGAGAAAATGAGGAAGAAAGCTATGAAAATCGCATCAGGAGCACACGGTAAACATGAAACACCTCTCTACTCTATGACTTCTTTAGCAAGTAACTTGCTAGCCGAGTTAGGTCATGTGAATCGTTTTAGTAACTTTGTTTGTTTATGCGCGCGCAGGTGTGAGATCAGTCTCGATTCTGGGACAAAACGATCAGTTAGTTTTATTGGGAGAAGGGATTGACTTGGCCGAGCTAACACGTAAGCTCAGGAGGAAAGTTTGTCAAACGAATATCGCCGCCGCAGCAGCCACCGCAGCCTAACCCTATGGGCCAGCACAACGAGATGCCTCCGGCGTGGCAATTATACAGTTATAATCATCAGTTGGTACCTCCGGTGATCTATGGTTGTTACGGTAATGAGGCCGATGGTTGTAGAATCTTGTGATGTAAGTAACGCTTTGAGTGATTTTTGTTGAGTCTTTTTTTTTTTTTTTAATATTTTCTTATTTTTAATTAAAGAAAGTCTTATTTTTCTGATCATGTGATATTGTAAAAAGAAGGTTGTTAAAGTCATGTGTGCTATTAATGTTGTGACATGGACTATTCTTATGGAAAAAAAAAGAGTTCTTTGGCTACTGATATTGGATCAAATATATATAACCAAAAAACAAGTGAAACCCAATATTTTCGATCGAATTTATATTTAAACTGGTATATATAATCATATATGTTTGATACTTCTCCTATTTATTTACGGAAATTATAACTTTTGTCAGTGTCAAAAGCAATTTTCACATGCAGAAAGAGTATACTATTTATACTCTCAAATAGAAAGGTTACGTTGTGTTTATTGTTTGTAATGTAATGAAAAGTCAAGTCCACGACCACGACTTCCCTTTGATTATCTTCAAGGGACTGGAACGTGGATATAGAGAAAATCAGAGATGTCCAAATTCCATATATTTTAAATTTCCACTCAAGTAAATATTATTTTTAAATATCAGAAAACATTCCTTGAGCCTTTCGTGTAATATTTCGCTGCAGCCTCAAACAGGCAAAATGGCCTTTTTGACCTGTATTTTTTGTTGGTGGCTTTTTTGACCTGTACAAACATATAGTGTAGACATGAAATTGAACTCGACAAAAATTCAAATTTTATATCTAGAATTATTTTTTGTGTTAATTAGGGGGTCGTTGTTAACGGATGTTAGTCAATCGTTACAGATGCTGACTCAGCTGATACGGATTTGATGATGTGGTCAAAAACGACATCGTTTTGGTGGGATTTGCTGATTCGGTTAAAATTTTAAAAACATTTGTGTCACCCACGAGTCAAACCCACAATATCAGACACATTTTGGCGCATTTATGCACGCCCATTACCAATCGATCTCACACATCTTTCACGTTTATTACTCAAATATTAACATACATAACCCTAAAAACTATATCGTATGTAATTGGGAAAATTTTCAATTTAGGGTTTGGTTTCAAATTTTTTATTTCATTTCTCATTCTCCTTCTCTGAAATAGACATCTGTGAGCTACGAAGAACATTCGAGGTAAGTAGATATCTACAAAATCTGAAGTCATCTTAGTTCATCAGGTATGTATTTCTTCCTCTTTGCTTCGATTTGATGAAGATATGGAGCTGAATTTGGTGAATTTTTATGGGAAGTTTTGAAATGGGTGATCGATTCAGAGGATTTCCTAAGAATTGTAGGTGTGGAGAACATGTAGTGATGAAGACGTCAAACACTGTTAGAAACCCTGGAAGACTGTTTCATGTTTGTCCTTTTGGAGAACATGTATGTGTGACATCATCTCAACTTTGGTTATTGTTGTGTGTTTTGAAATTTAAATTGTGTATTGAGCTTTAGATCAATTTAACAGGATAATCGGTATCATTTGTTCAAATGGACGAATACATGTATGGTTGAAGAGATTGAAGACTTGATAGAGAAAGTTGATAACTTAGAAGAAACTTTGATCACTATGCAAAAAAACTTCAATGCTTGCGAATCAGAGATTGGTAATCTAACAATAGAGACTCGTGTGTGTGAGGCTGTGGTTGAGAATGAGGTTGGAGAGTTAAAAATGCAGCTCTGTAGCTTAAAAACATCTTGGTGTTTGCTTTGGTGTTGATTTTCTTTTTCAGGTTTATATTTTGAGTATGAGATTATGTAATATTGTCAGACATTTTTGTGTTTGTGTTTGTGTTTGTGTTTATGTTTGAACTACTTGAACTACTTGAACTACTCTGGTTTTTAATGAATGATGTGTTTGGATTTAATGATGTAATGAAATGAATGAGACTAAAAACACCATCATCATAAGAAAAAACAGATCATATTCTCTTAAAACCATAAGTTAACATCATATTGTTAAGAAAACCATAAAAACACATAAAGAAAACAACAAGGCAATCAGCTTTATCTGAAAACTACATAGAAGCATGCTTAACAAAAACTCCACAGCGAATGCTTATCCAAAAACGTACACCAGCCACCCTTAAGCCTTATCACCAATTAATCTTGTGTTGCTTGACTTGTTCCTTCTCTTGCGTTTGTGTTAGTAGACTTATATCCATCTTGTGTTGTTTGACTTACTATATCTCATGTTTTTAAAGGCCTCTTCTTCCTTGGTGGTTTGTATCTCTCCACTCTAGAGTTAGGACACTTTGCTTTATTGTGTACATCATAATCACATAAACTACAATGCATTACTTTTTCCTCTCTACTAACCTTCTTCTTCTTTGTTGGAGATTCATGTCTTATTTTCTTCCTCTTCGGCTTTGGTTTCCTCCCTTCCATGTTTTCAATTTGTTCAACTAATCTAGGAGGTGGCACCACAACAAAACCAGTTTTATTCCAAAACAACATACCATTGACTGGTGTAATCAAGTGACTGTAAATAATCCGTTGCCTCGAATTCAAGTATCAATTAGATATATAATCTTCACGATTAAGCTTTTTCTCTTTGATGACCTGTAACGCATGACGGCATGGAATTTCACTCATATACCATCTCCGACATGCACATGTCCTCAGCCTAATATTCACATTGTAACCTACACCAGCCTCAAAAACATCAAATATGCCTTCTCCACCTGGGACAAATCTATAAAACTTTATCTTCCTTGCTTCATTCTCTAAGAACTCCACTGCTCTGAGAGTGAATCTTCCTTGATAGTTTATTGTTTTAGTATTCCTCAGATCAATACGTGTCATACTTCTTCTCCTTATTGTCTCTAACATCTCAACCACTAGAATGTATCTTGCTGGATCTATAGCATTGTTGAAAGACTCGGATATATTGTTATGAACATCAACACATTGAGCTGTGGGTGTACAAAAAGCTAAACTGCAGTTCCTTGGGTTCCATGATGGCTTCATATATACGGATATCATATTTTCTTATCTTTTCCAAATTTGCCTCGTAATCTGCCACTGTATAACTCTCTGCTACTCTCCAAAACAGACTCTTCAATTCATTTTCATTAGGGAAAACCTTCTTTAAGTTATTGTATATGTCTCTATCACACATCTGATGTTCAATATGAGGCAACACTAGTAATACTGCATTCAACAAGCCCTACAAATTGTGAAATTGTAGTAAATATAAGATTAGATGAGATTAGATATTGCATTCACTAGATTCAAACTCGAAGCCTAACCATATATATTTATCTATCTATCTAACCATATATATCTAAAATTCCAACCAAAGCTTCAGATTAAGTAATTTACCACAGTTAAACTTAAAACGATTTGATGTAATCATACCTTTTATCTGTCAGAAATAACAGTATATCCTTGACTATCTTGCATCTTAAAATCAGCATTCAGCTTCTGTATGAACCAAGTTCAATTTTCCTCGTTCTCTACATCAATAATAGCCCAAGCAATATGGTACATACCATTGTTGTCATCTCTTCCCACTACTACTAATAGTTGTCCTTTAAGTGACACTTGAGGAAACAACCATCAATAACAAAGATTGGACAACACCATGTTGACCATAACTTGCGGATCACATCAAAGCATATATATAATCTTCAAAATAACTCTGATCCATCATCATCAAAGATAGTATCTAACTCCACTGTTGAGTTATGATTAGTCCTAACAAGAAAAATGTAAACAAATGAGGGTTAGCAATGACAAACATAGATTGCAAAAACTATCGATTGCACATGAGGGGTAGCAATAACAAACATAGCTACTTATGCAAGGATTGCATCTTTGTAATCTCTAAACCTAGAGAACTGCTCCACATGATCAGCGTGAATCTTTTCCATAACTTTCTTCTTTGCCTTCTTGCACTTGTTTATGGTTGTCATCAAGTTGAACCTCTTTTGAACTCATCTTGTATAGCCTTTGGTTTGAACTCAGGATTAGTTCTTATTTCATCCATAAATAGCTTTGTAATAATGCATGATTTCAGCATCTTACAATACCCATCCTTGACGCAGCTATGAACATCTACGTAAGTCTTCACAATCCATTTTCCAATTCTCTCTTCATATGAGAGATAAATTCTCCAAGGACACCCAGCTAGTGCACATACAGCTCCAGATTTGACCTTTCCATATTTATTTTTCATAATATTATAGCCTTCCTTCAATGCATAATCTACCAATGCCTTTTTGAAGTCTTTTATTGTTTCAAACACTTGTCTCAGCTCTAGATGACCACTACCTCTTCTGAATCTTACAAACTTCTCTCCACTTTCATTTTCATAGTCGGTGTTATGAGGTGTGTTGTGGTAGTCAAAATTTAGATATTCATCAACAAAAGATGCCACATTCTTTTCAACTCGAATCTCTTCATCACATGCCTCATACTGCTCCACATCATGAGGATGCTCTGTTGACAAGAAACACATCAACAAATTCAGTCCATCTTCCTGCTAAACACATGTTCTAAAAACTATCATCCCCATTACAAAACCTCTTCCGATCCTTGTTGTATTCAAAAGGAATCTTATACCACATCATCTGTCCATATAATCCATCGATAAACTCGTTTAACATCTCTGTAAACAAATATTCGGGGATGCATTTTATACTTTTCACTTCTTCACCATCAAGATATGCGAAGTCACCACTATAATCTTTCGCTCAATATCCACCATGATAAACATTGAACTTAACTTCATTATAGCTCCAACCATCAAAATGTAAGATTAAAACTTCATTTTTTCACTCTCTCTGGAAAATTTACTCTCTAATCATACAAAATTGAACTAATTAAAACCTTAAAAAGTAGAAAACAACACGAAATCTTACCTCAATATCGCTGATTTTGTAGATATCTACTCAATTTCTTCCTCACCTCAAATGTTCTTCGTAGCTCATAGATGTTTATTTCGGAGAAGGAGGATGAGAAATGAAATTGAAAATTCGAAACCAAACCCTAAATTGAATTTTTCCCTAATTACATATGATATAATTTTTTGGGTTATGTATGTTAATGTTTGAGTAATAGATATGAAAGATATATGGGATCGATTGGTAATGGGCGAGAATAAATGTGCCCAAATGTGTCTGATGTCCTTGGTTCGACTTGTGGGTGGCACAATTTTAAAATTTTTTTAACCAAATCAGCAAATCTCGCCAAAATGTCGTCGTTTTGACCACGTCATCAAACCCGTATCAGCTGAGTCAGCATCCGTAACGGTTGACTAACATCCGTTAATGACGATTCCCTAATTGGCACGAAAAAATAATTTTAAGTCTAAAATTTGAATTTTTGTCTAGTTCAAATTCATATCCGCACTATCTATTTGTACAAATAAAAAAAGACACCATCAAAAAAGTAAAAGTCCAAAAATAACATTTTCCTGCCTCATACACGGGAAGCATCATCAATATATATGTCTCCCATTATTCAAACCGGGATAGCCTTTAAACCCGAGGGGGAAAAAAAGAAAAAAAAAGCCTCAGTCTAACAAAACTAAGGAAACATTACAGATTCGCAGCAAAATTGTAAACGAAGAAATCAAGAAACTTAATGATAAAAAAAAATATGTAAAGTAAATGAAAAAAAAAATTATATATCCACTAGCGCCAATAGTTCAAATGGGCCAACAGGCCCAATCAGTTAGTTATCTGTTTTTCTGTTTGGCAGTTGAATATTTCCCCGCCTATTTTTGAAGGCAGTTTAGTTAGTTTTTTTTAATATAAACAAACTCACTTAAATAGTAAAAACACAATTCTTCAACGACAGCAAAAATGACAAACGAATTTCGCTTTTAGCTTTGATTATTGTTTTGGAGGTTTCATTTTTTCAAATATAAATATCTCGTCGTAATCAAACAACAATCATCAATTCTTTAACCAAATAAAAACAATCATCAATTCAAAAGCAAATCAAAGATGAAGCAATTCACCGGAGTTCTCTTCCTCTGCACCATTCTTCTCTTCTCCGTCGTCGGAAATGCTGATTCCGGTATGATCTCCGATCTCTGTAATCACTCCGACGATCCAAAACTATGTATCTCCAGCATAGAGTCACGTCCCGAGTCAGGCGAGTTCGCAGGCACCACCAACCAGATCGAGATCATAGCTATCTCCGCCGCGTCAGCCAACGCCTCCGCCACTTCCGCCTACATCAAGGAAAAGCTCAGCCGTGAAGGTTTGGAGCCGGCGACGGAGGCCACGCTTGAGGACTGTCAGAAGAATTATCAAGACGCCGCGGAGCAGCTCGACGACTCGATCTCCGCGATGCTCGCCGACGCACACACTGATGTCGACGTCTGGCTACGCGCGGCGATCAGCGCCATCGAATCTTGTGGAAGCGCGTTGGATTCACGCGCTGGGAACGATGAGGAGCTTTCTCAGAGGAACACGATCTTTCTCAAGCTGTGCAAAAACGCTTTGATGGTTAACAAAAAGTTAACTTGAGATTAATCTCCTAAGTTTTTAATCTACTGTATAATATTTTTACTTGTTGCTTTTTAATGTGTTTTTTTTTTTAGTAACTGCCTCTTGTTTTATTTGAGACGAGACTATTATTAAGTCAAATCAAACAACAACAAAAATGAAAAATTTATTATTGTTTCATTATCAAATAAATCTAACAATATTGAAACACGGGTCAACTTAAGACTGTCTCTTGGGTCCAAAATGAAGCCCGTAAAGCAGTTCAACTATATTTCAAAATAACGTAACGAGTATGATATTTTAAGCTTTTTATAATAAAAAAACGAGTATGATATTTTGATTTATCTAAAATATATATATATATATATATATATATTAAGGTGGATTGGAATAATCAAGTGTCAAGTTTGGAGATAATCAATACTGATATTTTTTTTTTGGAAATGCACCGTCACGATGAATTGAACGTCATTTCAAAGTGGTTTCTTGTAAAATTGGTGTTGGATAGATTCTCTTCGGGGGAGATCCGAAAACTTTAAATATATAAACATTTTATATATAATTTAAAGTTTTGGATCATTCATTTATTTTTTATTAGAGTTTTATCAAATTATTTTTGTAAGCCGCATCACTAAATTTGACTTCCATTCTTTTTTAAGTTTTTTAATAGAATCGATTTTGAGTTTTAACTTTTCAATTGTTCGATTTTGAGTTTTGACAAATACAAAATTACAAATTTAATGTTTTGATTTTGAGTTTTTAAATATTATTTGTTATAAAATATATAATGAAATAATCTACAAAAACCAAAACTGAATCAAATGGAACCGAATTAATCACAGTTAAAACCGTAAACACAAGAAAACCAAATTATATTTAAATTGGTTTCTAAATAGTTTAATTTTCTATAGAGTCGACAAAAAAAAACAAACCGGAATCAAACCGTAAACCAGAATGCTCTAAAATTGTTACATTTTAAAAAATTAGACTTCTGAAAGTGTGAAAATGTTTTTACTATCGATGGTCTTTTCATGATATTTTCTACACTGACAAAAAATCAGAATTTATATTTTTTTATATTAATGCATTACATTAGAGACAAAGAAAAATAAAAGAGCATGAGAGAAAGAAAAGAGAGTGGGAGAAAAAGAGTAAGAGAAAGAGATGATGATGAAGTTTGAAAGAACAATCTTAGGACTTTCAAGACATGTGATGAAGATCAAATATCAAAGAACAAACTTTTAACCAACTTCTAAGGTAAGTTGAAAAATCCAGATCTCTTGATTTTTTTGTTTTTTTAGGGTTTTAGTGTTAATATTTCATAAACCAATGAAATAACGAAACCAACCAAAGTAATGAAAGAAATAACGAGTAGAAGGAAAAGAGAAAAAAATAAAAAAAATGGAATAAAGTTTAGAAATTTAGAAATTATGTTTGTTGTTTTGCATTTTATTAAGCACCAAAATGACATTTATTACTTGTAACACATTTATTACTTGTAACACATTTATAACTTCAATAATTTGTAACAAATCAAAAAGGGGCATTGAATACTTGTACAGACATTGCTCATAGACATTCTATGATAAAAGAAGTACTAACACATTAAAATATAAGTCAACATCATAAAAACTAACTGTGTATTTATGTCGATCCTTAATAAATTTTGATATAAATACAATGATTATAGATAAATGTTCTATTTGATATTTTGATTTAACATAAATGCAACGCTTAACTAAAGAGAAATAAAATTTTGTTTGTGTATCAATATCCATTAACTAGTATATACTTTAATGAATTATGGTTTTTGACAATATTTATATCTGATTTGGTATCTGAAATATATTCCCAAAAATACACCAACAAATTTTTTTAAAGGGTTTTATAATATATATATATATATATATATATATATATATATATATATATATTCCTCTTATTACTCCAAGTATTTTGAAGATAGTTTGATTTTATTATTATTATTATTAAATTATTTTTTATTATTAAACGAACATATATTATTTTGAAGAAAAAATAGAGAAGATAGTAAGAAAAACAAATTGTTTTTGTCTTTATGTTAAAATTTGAAAAATTAGACTTCTGAAACATAAATCATAATTAAAGATACCAAAGTGAGAGAAAAATAAAAGAATAGAGAAGAAAGTGTTATTGATGGTCCTTACTATCTTTTTATAAGAAAGTTATCCTTTTTATGCATAAAACTATTGTATATGAACTCAAATATATTTTAATTTACTACATGAATTGTGAAAATATGGTTGAAAATTCTTACATGTTGCCAAAAACAATATATTTCTCTTATTTTTTTAATTACTCTTATGTTTCAGTTCACTTTTATTTTTATTTTTAGTTGATTTGGATTCTGTCTTTAGGATATTTAGAAAACAAAACTATTTGAACTAAATAAATACTTAGGCCATGAATGTTTAAGAGTTTTTAAGTAGTTTTTAGATTATAGATTTTGGTTTTTAGATTCTAGTTTTTAGATTTTGGTTTTTGGATTTTATAAATAAATAAAAATAAAAATAAATAAAAAATTTTGAAAAATAATTCTAACGTTCAAACTCAAAAACTAAAAAAATTGGTTTTTAGTTTTCATTTAGAAATTTGTAAAAACTTATACAATCTAGATTTTTTATTTTTTTTAATCCACTTTTTAAAAAAAACTTGAATGGTGATAAAGTAAATTTTAGAAAAATCTAAATCTAAAGACCACTCTAAAAAGTATTGCCATTTATGGCCTAAGTTTATCCACCAATTTTCGTTAAGTCAAATAAATCATATACTAAACCTCTACTTTAAATAAATCTCACGAACTCTATGATTTGATTAGACGGGTAGAAAATTGTGTAAAAGCGAAACAATGGTGGAACTCCAACAAAAACGAAACCAATGGTGGAGATCTACTGGATCCATCATGCTATTTTCCTAGTCAAATTGTTTACCAAAGTCCAACTTAATCGTTGACCTACCATATTCATAACGTAACGAGTACAATAATATATTGATTTTTGTAAAAATATACTCATACTTGAAGGTGATTGGAATAATCAAGTGTCAAGTTTGGAGATAATAAATACTGATATTTTTTGGAAATGTGCGGTCACGATGAATTGAACGTCATTTCAAAGTGGTTTCTTGTAAGATTGGTGTTGGATAGATTCTAGATTCAATATCCCATAAAATGACAAACCACAGATACCTTTCTTCTCCACTTGGACCAATTATATATACACACTTGTTCTAAGCTTTAATTATTTCTTCCCCAAGAAAATCAAGTTTTTCCTTTTTATTCCATCACTCAAAAAAAAGCAATTCACATTATATAATACCAACTGGGATATTTAGAATTTAATTTTGAATATTTGTATATAATTCCTATGTACATCAATTTGCGCATCAAGATGAGATCACAAGAGAAAACTTGCACTCTTGTAAAGGAAATTGAAGATTCCACTAAGACCCCACCATTTGTTGTCTTTCGTCTTAACAATGATAGAATCTTGTTTTCTCTTTTTGAAATATCTATGGATTAAACTATATTTTATCAACCAACTTGATTTGATTACACTAATCATAATCTGGTACAGTTTTAAAGCAGCTAGTGGGGGAATTTAATTAGAAACATTCTTGTAGTTTTTTCTTCCAAAAGCCTTTAAACATGCTCAATTAATTATAATGGCTATATAAGGATTAGTGTGTTGATGCCTGATGCACTTGGAAAAATAATATTGATATGCATATTTCATACTATATGAAATAGTGAAAATGTATGGGAAATTCAAGTTGACGAATCAGATGAAGTTGCAAGTTGGAAAGGAGTGAGCAAATGAACCAAGTTGATATAGAATGCACGCAAATCTATGCGAGAAAGAACAACTTCACAATAATCTATGTAATTCTTTTTCTGTGTCACGCAAATTTGTTTATATGTATTAAAAACAAAATTAAAGTAGATTGGCCTACCTGTGAAGCACACAAATTCCAATTGCTTCCATCACACTCCTATGCCAACTTCATAATCTATATAATTAAGTTTTTTTTTTTTTTAACACATAGAAACTCTATAGTCTAGACTTAGACCAATAATAATAAATTAATCAAGATCTTTCTATATAGCCTCCTCTAGTAAACACTTACACTATCAAATTATGACGCATTAACATTTAATTAACTGGATGGTCATATATATAGCAACCTAAATTGTTTTTACCACAAACAACTCCTAAATGGTTAATGAAATTTAATGGAAAATTCTTAAATAACAACAAAAATCATTCTAGACTAAGACTATATATGTCATCCAATCAAATTCTAGATGGTAAAAATAAAGAGAAAGCAAAGGATAATTCATGGAGGTATTTTTGAACCCATATCCAACCCAGGATATTTTTGAAGTTTCTATTATAACCTAAAGTCTGAAATGAGTTAATAGAGAAGACTAAAGCGTCCAATAAATGAGACACACGCCCATAAGACTGATTGTAAAACAAGCCAAAGAACATAACACCAAACACTTTACTCCTCTTCCCTCAACCAAAAGCAAACAAATACCTTCAAATGACGTAAAAGCAAAACACAGACTTTGCTTCCAAATATTACCAATCCAAGAAAAAAAAAGCTAATGAAAATGATTCCTCCACTAAACAAATAATTCCTCCCCCTAACCCCAAATCTCAAATCTTCTCTCTTTGATTCTATTCGCTTTCACTCACATATGCATATAGGTTTGTATTTGTGAGTATATCCACAAATCTTCATGTAAAAATTCACATCAAACAAAAACCCTCATCTCTCTCTCCATAATCTACATCACTTGCATAATATTTGATCTAAAGATCATAAGTACAAAGTGATTGTGTGGAGAGAAGAAAAGGGTTAAAAAGTTTGGTAATTTGTGTATGGTAAGAAGAAGAGAAGAACAGAGCAAACCTGGGAAAGTCAGGGGAGAATTTGCTGGAGGGATTATTGGATTGTATCCATGACATCACTGCGGCTTTGGCTTTTGCTAAAATGACTGATTCTGCTTATAGAGTTGATACCATTTCTAGACTCGCCCAATGGCGAATTCACAATCTTTCTTCCTCTACTTACCGCAAGTCCGATCCTTTCAAGATGGGTCTTTGGAATTGGTATCATCTCTCTCTTCAGTCTCCTTCTTTTTTGTTTTCTTCACCTGATTAATAATTTTCCAACATGATGATGATTGATGAATGAATGATAAAAGTCGACACCTTTATTGTGATTTTGACAAAATTGGGTTTCTTGATTTGAAGGCACTTGTCTGTGGAGAAAAGCAAGATGCTTTTAAATGTTAAATTGTATCCAGAAGTTTCAAACTTTACTAGAGAGAATCCACCACTTACTTCTTTTGCTCTTCGTGTTGTATCTTCTTCTGGTGATAGAAAAGCTTTTTCTCATCCAGGTAAACAAGATCTTTGCTTGATTCAATTCATTTGATGAATCAGAATGCTGATAACAGTTTCTTTAATGCAGAAGTAATAGATAAACGGATCAAGACAAACGAAGATTTTCTTTGGACTATTGAAGTTCCTTTAACTGGAAAAATCATCATCGACGTTGAGTTTCTTGATTTGAAAGTTCTGTCTCAAGATGTTAGTCTCTTCATCACTTCTTGACTTAGCAATTCTATACAACAATTGAATATCAATATGTTTGTATTGAGTTTGATACTTACTTTGTATTGGCAGAGTGGAGAGTTTTACTCTATTTGGGCAGACGGATCAACCGAGAATCAATCTGAAGTGACAGCAGTAACATCTCTTGGACGTATGTTGACAGAAAGCATTTACACTGATATAATGATCAATGCTTCTGGTGGAAGCATTGAAGCTCATAGAGCTGTTCTTGCAGCTCGTTCACCTGTTTTCCGCAGCATGTTTCTACACGACCTGAAAGAGAAAGAACTATCAGCAATAAACATTCTTGATATGCAGCTCGATGCTTGCCAAGCTTTTCTTAGCTACATCTATGGCAATATCAAGAATGAAGACTTTCTTATACATAGATTGGCACTACTCCAAGCAGCTGATAAATATGATATCGCTGATTTAAAAGACGCGTGTCACATGAGTCTTTTAGAAGATATCGACACAAAGAATGTTCTTGAGAGGCTACATAATGCTTATCTCTATCAGTTAGTTGAACTGAAGGCTAGTTGCTTGAGGTATCTTGTGAAGTTTGGTAAAATATTCGAGATACGCGATGAGTTCAACGTGTTTATGCAATGCGCAGATCGAGATTTGATTTCTGAAGTCTTCCATGAAGTTCTCAGTACCTGGAAAGGATTTTAGTGGGTGGTATTATTATACAAAAACATTTATGGACTAAATTTTTTGTGCAAAAGGATTTGATTGGTCTTTTATGTACAGATCAAAGTATTGGGGGGGTTTTAACTCAAAACCCAAGTATTGTTGTCCTTGTAAAGGAAAAAACAGCAACATGTAAATGCATGATTTGATTGAACTTTGAATTGCAAAATACAAGAACGAGACAAGAAAATGTAAAGAGATAGTAAACATAGATGCCATTAATAGGGAACATAAGCTTAGCAAAAATGACAGCAAACATAATAACCAACCAAATAGAACGACGTTGTGCATCAGGCCAACTCCAAGTAGCAAACCCCTATCATTCAACAACAGAGACGAAACCAAAAAACAAAGTGAAAACCGTGTGTTGAGTATCCATAGGAGAATTGAGCTGGAACATGGCGATTCCGAAGGCAAACATGGAGCATAGGTAAATCAAGACATCAATGGTGGAGTGTTAGTAAGTGAAATAAAACATAGCTGAAATAAGAATAACAGAGTAGGACGCTCGTGTAGCAGGTAAAGGAGGTTCTTCTTCCTTGTAAATGCGAATATTAGTGCACAAGTGTGATATGAGTGGCAACATCACGTACAAGGTTGTGGCACCTATGGCCCCGTGCCAGACCGAACACGATGAAGGACATAGGTTGTAGAGTGATACGGAGATGCCTATTACGGATAACGTGGCTAGAACTTTCCACATCCCTTCTTCTACACTTTCCATACCTCTTTCTCTCTGTTTTTTTTCTTCTTCTCTTGTGCTGTTGACTTCTTGTTGTGATATTCTGTGCACTACGAAATATTTTATTCCGATTTTTAAGCTTATTTTTGAATAGAAATAGGTTTTTATTCATTTATCTTTTGAACTAACACAAGGCCATAAAAATGATTTGGAGTTATCAAGTCAACTAATTAGACCAAAATTACAGGTTCCTTTCATTGGTTTTTAAAAGTGGTTAATGGGCCGGATTGGTTTGATAGAGGGCCCATAAATTCGGGTCGGATCCTTTTTAAAGGTGTGGGATTGTGGCGATTCCACAGAAACGCCTTTTTCTCGTTCTCCGTCGTCAGAGTGATCGTTGATAGCCATATAAAACCTCGATTCCAGTTTCTCTTTATCGCCGAATATTTTGATTTTCTCTTGGCGGTATTGGAGATTCACCGATTTTACCAAATCTGCTGGATATGGCTAGTGGGCAAATTGAGAAACGAGTCAAATACAAGAGCTCTCTCAAGGATCCAGGAACTCCTGGATTTCTCAGAATCGTAAGATGATTACATCTTTCTCTTTCGCTTATTTGAGTTTCTGAGTTATTATCTGCTTAACTCAAAACCTTCTTTTGAATTTAATAGAGAGAAGCGATGTTATTCTTCGTCCCCACTGATCCCAAATCAGATTCTAAGCTCAAAGTACTGACTCAGAACATCAAAAGTATGTGCATTACTAATTTCTTATAATGCTTATGTGATCAGAGATACTTTGTTGATTATTGATTTCCTTATGATGATTGCTCAAATTTCTCAGGTCAAAAATATACTAAAGAAGCATCAAATAAACCTCCTTGGCTCAACATGACCAACAAGCAGGTTTTCTTTTTGTGTGCTTAAAGCTAAAAGAGATTATAGATATGTTATTCTTGAAGCTAAGTTTCCTCATCTTTTGATTATAGGGAAGGAGTTATATCTTTGAGTTTGAAAACTATGCTGACATGCAGACTTGTCGTGATTTCATCAGTAAGCTTCATTTTGCTATGGTTTGATTATATTGATTGGAAAGTATTTTTCTGGTTTCTTTCGTGGTGTTTCTGTAACCATTTAAAAAAAAAACTATAAACAGCTAAGGCTCTTGCTAAATGTGAAGAGGAGCCTACTAAACCAGCTGTCTCAACATCTTCTGAGCAACACAATATTGCGGATTTGGAGATGCGCTTCAAGCTTCTTCGAGAAAATAGGTTTGTAATCAGAACATTAAGTTACCTTTTTTGGGTTTTAAAGTTTCTGGTTTCATCGGCTCATCAAGTTCCTTTTATTTAATATGAGTAACGTATGTGGTATGAAGTGAGCTGCAGAGATTGCATAAGCAATTTGTGGAAAGTAAAGTCCTGACGGAAGATGAATTCTGGGCTACAAGGAAGGTCGGTTATTTGTGTTTCCTTGGTTTTGCACCGTTTTTCTTTTCTCTTCAGTGTTGTCGTAGTTACCTGTAACTTTATTCTGATCGCAGAAATTAATTGGTAAAGATTCCATCAGAAAGTCAAAACAGCAAGTTGGGCTGAAGAGCATGATGGTTTCTGGCATCAAACCATCTACTGATGGACGGGTATGGTATAATTCTCTCTACCCCTTCCTGGTAGTTAATCCTCTGTAGTTAGCTTGTTCATGTTCACGTTTTTGTTGGAAAGAAACAATGCAGCTTTATAAGCATACACTGATTTGCTCAGCTGAATTACATTGATTCGATGATATATACCATGTGACATCTCAGCAGGTATACTAACCAATTTCTTCATGTTTTTTTTTTTTTTCTTTCAGACTAATAGAGTGACGTTTAACTTAACCCCTGAGATAATTTTTCAGGTGAGCTCTTTGGTTCACTATGTTTGTTATTAGTGTAAGTGCTCTATAAGTTTCCGTATCCGAATCCAAGCTGGATCCTCCAAGGTCGGGATAAGTTTATATGGTTTATGGGGTTGAAGTTGCAATTGGTGTTATATTGGGTCAGAAATTCTTTGATAGATTTTCATGTTGCATCATGTGATTGAACTTACAAAATCCGATGGGAAACTATAAGTGATGAATAGAAACATTTATTACTGCCTTTCAGCTCACATTATATTTTGTGCTTGCTTAGTTTGTAAATACATCGTAAGAATACTTAAATGTTGCTTCATTCGTGCTGCATCCTACAGTCCTTTTCTCACATATGATCTCTTCATTACGCTTTCAGATTTTTGCTGAGAAGCCAGCTGTTCGGCAAGCATTTATAAATTATGTTCCGAGTAAGGTAACAAAGACTACCACACTTTGACCATCTCTGTTTATAGGTTTAATCATCAAATACGATCAATCTTAACTGGCTTAGGTAGTTATTGTCCTATGCCAGATGACAGAAAAGGACTTTTGGACAAAATATTTTAGAGCGGAATATCTTTACAGCACCAAAAATACAGCAGTAGCTGCAGCAGAAGCTGCTGAGGACGAGGAACTCGCTGTCTTTCTGAAGCCTGATGAGATATTGGCTCAGGAAGCTCGTCAAAAGGTTAGTTTTCTTCTATGGTTAATCATTTTTCATGCATTTTGTTTGAGAAGAAAATATTTATGGTATATCCATCTGATTTAAATGTCATTTCTGTAGATTAGACGGGTTGATCCAACTCTTGACATGGAGGCTGACCAAGGAGATGACTACACTCATCTTATGGTAAGTCAACTACCACTGCATGGGAAAAGTTTGGATAATTTCCATATTGCGCATCAATGGTTGTTGAAAGAAAATTTCAATTCTCAGTAAATAATGTTTAGCTTATAGAAGACGGCTCTCGTAGATGTTTTTACTGTTGATGTTTACGTAGTGTCTCGCCCTAGTTGAAGTAGTATGGGAAGAACTGGGATAATACTAACGGTGTTAAGAATCAAACTCGTAGCAATGTGTGTCACATTTTCTGTTTTCTAGAATGCTCAGTGAACCTTATTTAAATTGTTAAAAATCAAGAAATTTCGTTTGGTTCATATAGTTCTGGAATATGCAACTAGATTTCAATTATGTGATCTGTGTTTTTTTCTTTGGAAATTGAAAAACTGCTTTTGCTTATCCACTCGACTTCTGGTATACTTCATTATATCATCTTATATTGTGCTTAATTTAACTTTCCCGTAACACAGGACCACGGGATCCAGCGACATGGCACCATGGATGTTATTGAACCACAGAACGACCAGTTTAAACGATCACTTTTGCAAGATCTTAATCGTCATGCTGCTGTTGTATTGGAAGGCAGAAGCATTGGTAAAAACATCTAAGCACCTCCTTTAAATCTTTTCATGTGACATTTTATAAGGGTAGATAGTTCACGAAGTGTAAACATTTATGTTAGCCTTTTGAACTTAGTTCTTTGTGGTAAATATACAATGATGTTCCTTTAAATTGGAAAGCAGATGTTGATTCAGAAGATACAAGGATTGTTGCAGAGGCTCTCACACGGGTTAAACAAGGTGTGCTGTTTCATTCGGCTATGCTCTATGTTTGTTTTTTTCTGTGGTAATTGATGGCCAATGGACACTTTATATTCATCTGACCTTGGTATCCATTTCTCTTACCCTTATTAGTAAACAAAGCTGATGGCGACACCACCAAGGAAGCTAATCAGGAGAGATGGGAGAGAATGTCTCGGGTAGCAGGAATGGAGGATCTTCAAGCACCACTGAAAAAACCTTGATAGAAAGAGATGGGAGAGAATGTCGACAAGTCTTTTTTATTGTTAGAAAACGTTTTGTCTGTGAGAGAACAAAGAGATTTTCTTCGACATAATTCTCCAGCTAAATTACGGGCCGAACATTTAATTTTAATAGATGAGATTTTCGACTAGCTCTGCCTTGGTAGGTTTAAGGTTGAGGATGTTGCTTAAGATCCAAGAAACTTCTCAATGCTCTAACTGTTTAGTTAGTTAGGTTAGAACGTGAGTTTATTTATGTTAATAATAATGGGACAATAACAGAGAAAGGCTTCGATTATATGGATTTCAGAAATATAATGATCGAATCACTAAACAAACATCTATATACTATTAATCGAACAAGAGGGCAAGCCATTTAAGAATTTTTAAAAAAATTACGGCTTATGCCACTGTTTTAATGAGTTGGAAAAAAAAACAAAAAAAAAAAGACATTGGGCCAATTTCGCCACTTTATACAAATTTGCAGCCGATCCAAGCCGACCCGGTATCCGACCCGGTCATAAACGCGCGGATCCTACAAAATTGAAAAAGTTCGGGTCAAAATAGATCCGCGTCCCTTCTAATGGATCCTATTAACAAGGAAATTATTTAAAAATTATTTAACATGAGAGATTTACCGCATATTCTTATTTTCCTTTTGAAAATCTAAATAAATACTATTGTGTTTTATAACAAACCAAACGAAGCTCACCATTTAAGTATAGGGAATATTAATCTTTACAAATCTTACCAATTAATAACACAAATCGTATATATGAACCTTAATATATTAAAACGAGAAAATCTAATATTAATGCCTTAAAAATCGTGATATTGGAAAGATAGAGATTATATTTTTAAGAAAATCACTAGAGTCGAATTCGCGGTATACCATAAATCATTGTTTTCTTAATCATTATAATAAATATTTAGATTTTACTGTTTAATATTTTGTATTTAGTTTTCCAGATAATTTATAGATTTATAAATTTTTTTCGTTTAGTTTTTATAATTTTTTTTTAATTATATGTAATTTAACTTCATTAAATTATAAAGTGTCAGGGTTGTTAGTAAGTTACATATATACCGATTTTTTGTTGTTGTAAGTAGTTCTTATGTCCAAGCATGCTTTGCTATGTCTAACGGATTAGCGAGCTGCTTCACAGATTTAATTCTTATAATTTAAATAAATAAAATACTTTTAAAAATTAAAATTAACAACTTTTTAAATAGAAATATTTTTAATATTCTCTTTTTCTAAATATTCTAATTTTAAACATAAACTCTTTATATTTTCAAATATACCATAGATTATATTTCATCAACTATATACAATTATTTATTTATATATATATATAATTTATTTATTTATATTAAAAAACTGGTAGTCTGCGGATCGACCTACCAATCTGCGGACAAATCTCGCTAAATCTCTGGTGGGCTTGTCCATGATGCCCGCTTTTAATGGACATAAAATTTTATGTCTATTGCCCTATGGTGGATTTACTTGTACTTATCACGAGGGTCATCAATCCGATTGACACTTCTACCGATGTGGAACGTTGAACACACACTATTGAGTAATATATATCCATTTATAAAAATTTGAATCACAACATATGTAGAAAAAAATTTGAAATTTTATTAATTGTATGTATTATATAATAATTCAAAATAATTTGAAAATAAGATCAAACAAATATGATAGAAGAATCATAATTTATACTATTAAAATCTCAATATTAGATTAAAAAAATGATTATAGAGAATTAATTTATTATTTATTATTTATGTAGAAAGAAGAAAAATAAAGAAACTAAATATGAGTGATGGGACACATGTATAACTATTTGTTGTTTGGATATATGGATAATTATTTGTACTTCAATTTAAAAGTATAAAGATAATATTTGAAACTTTTTATAAAATTTCTTAGCCGAGGTGGGATATTGTACAAACACGTTATTTTCTTCATTTATTGAGTAATTTATGCCCGTTTTTAAAAATTTGAATCACAACATATGTAAAAAAAATCTAAAATTTTATTAATTAGATATATATATTATATAATAATTTAAAATAATTTAAAAATAAGATCAAATAAAGATGTAAGGAAATTCATATTTTTCAAATTGGTTTAAATTGGATAGAAAGATTTAAAAAATTTTGAAATTAATATTAGTTTCTATATTATTAAAATATTTTAATTTTAATTTTTATTAGATATAAAGATTGTTTTGATTATTTTTTATTATATATAAAGATTGTTTGGATGTAAGGATAAGTGAAAAATGTTTAGATGATTACTAAAATGTACTTCACTTTTAATAGTATAAAGATAATTAGTCCAAACTTAACCTACAAGATATTCTAAAATTATTCCTTATTCCTTAACAACCCTTAAAAACTGTAACAAAATCGTAATGACCAAATGACTATAAATAAAGCTACTAGGCGAACACATAGTACCTCAAACTCGGAAAAGCATATCTCACTGAAATGACTGGAAATTTTGATTTCACTTACCTTTAAGACGTGAAGATTTTCAAAACCGGCTGGTGCATCCAAGTCAAGATTCTTCATTTCTAGAAGCCATATACTTCAAAATCTGGAGAGACTGCAAATGATTTGAGAAGATGAACTGTAAGTTTTTCATCAAACCTTTAAACAAATACTCAAATCCTAGCTTCTAAAAATAATGAGATCGAGTTTATAGCTACCAAAATTCTTATTCAATTTGTAAGCTTGTGATATAATCTAATTAATTATATTTTTTGTGTAATTGGATTTTAGGGTGAAAAATAATATGTTTCAGTGAAAAAATAACAAGCCAGAGAATTGTAACTCAAGGAGATTAGAAAGCTATCTTCTTCAAATTTGTTACCAGTTGGTGTTGTGGAAATTCCACAAAATTCCACCAAAAAATAAATTGAATAAAGACCCTATTCCGTTCGGATTTAAATTCGATTTTTCATATTTAAGAATATATGATCCATTCATATATTTTATCAGTTTTGGTTTGGTTTGGTTTTTTTTTTAGGGTCAGTTTCGGTTCAGTTGTTTTGTTCTTAGTATTTTGGATATTTTGGTACTAGAGGTTGAAGATTTATTCGGATATTTTTGAATTTTGGTTTAACTTCGGCTCGGTTCCATCTCAACCCAAAATATCTGATTTTTTAAAAGTTTAAATTTGAATAAATTTTTGTTAATTTTCACATATATAACTAAATTTTTTGGAGATTTCAGTACTCAGAAGATACTGTTATCAAAAAAAAAAATTTTATTCATTCAGTACTCAGAAGATACTGTTATCAAAAAAAAAAAACAGAAGATATTTTCTTTTTGACTAAAAAAATAAAAAAACAGAAGATATTTATTGCATGCAAATATATTTTAATTTTTTTATCATCTTGTTTTAATTTATTCATGAGAGTAATATTATTTTATTTTGTTGGCCTTGCTTTTAACGAGTAATTATTGTGTTTCTTCTACCTTAGGGCATGGTTATAGGTAGTAAATATGTTGGGGTAATATTATTCTATGAGCACAAAAGATGACATTTTGTTATGGAAAAGGACTTACATTTCAATATTTCTAATAGAATAAACAAAAAGAAAGACATGAGAAAATCTTACGTGATGCAGAATTTGATCGCTGGAGAAGTAATAGACATCTTTTGCCATTGAGGGCCATGGCCAGCGAATTGTAGCTCTGTCATTAGGCTCATGGTGAAGCTGCTTAAGATGGCTGTACTTGGGCTCTTGGACCAACCCTGCATAATCCAAAAGGCCGAGTTAAGTACCATGTAAAAGAGAAACAAAAACCCTTTTTAATTTGTGCAAATAACAGACAACTTTTCATATACCAATCAATCTCTTTATTTCATGAACAAATGCCAACTAAAAACAACAACATGTAGTTAAAATAGGGATCCATGCCAGACGGATCCATTATCTGTTCTGAAACTAATACTAGGTACATATTTCAACCAAACCGGAAATCCTCTACAAATTCAAACCAAACAAAAACAAAATTAACACGATTTCAAGAAAACACGATTAATCCTCTACATACTTCATTTTTTTTATCAGCCTGCTACAAGAAACTTAAAAGACAAAAGGGAAGTGTTTTTATGCTTCAATTTGATTGCTTCGACAAAACCCTAATTTCGATTGCTTCAATTGCCAATTCTGTCCACAAATTAACTACGATCTAAACAAATAATCAAAGATATCTTACCAGGACAGAGACTTTGGAGAACACGATTCGTCATTGGATCGAGAGAGAGATCGAGAAAGAGATAGAGAGAGAGAGATGAAGGAGACGATGCGAGAGAGAGAATATCTTTCGTTTTTTTACACCAAATCCAGAAAGATCGAGAGACAGAAACAGATCGAGGAGACGATCGAGAAAGAGAGAGAAGCGAGAAAGAGAGGCTGATTTTTTCTTTGTCCTTTTCTCTATGTTTACCGGAAATATAGACACCATTTTAAGAACCGTAAATATAGTATAAAGCTCATTTTGATTTATTTAAATGGGTTTAATTACTAACAAGCCATTATATTTACCCTTGTTTACTACCAATAATCATGGCCTTAGTAGCTTTTAAGCCTTTGTAAAAGAGAACTCAACAAACGCATATTATCATTAGCGATATTTAAACATCCCAATTGTTCGGTTCATAACATTTTCGATTTTTATATACCAAAGGTGAGGAAACTTTTATACTTTACAAACTGTAAGCATTGTAGTGATGTTATATATATATATATATATATTTAATATATATCATGTATCAATCAGATAAACGCAAATTATTAACGATAATAAAGGAGAAGAAAAATGCGGAGATTTTTGACTAAAAGATATGGTTTGATATCATAATATGGGACACGTCATCGATTACGTTGTGTATAAAATACCCCTCTCTTCTCCAACAACATAACTCACTCTGAAGAGTAGCGTGAGTGTCGAGGTTTCATTAAATTTTCTTCCGAGATTTTCCCAACAAAGAAGAAACAATGACCGTTGGCGCCGGAATCAGCATCACCGACTCCGATTTGGTGGTGTTAGGTCAGCGTGTTCTTCACGGTGTTCCGGAGAATGTTTTAGTTACTCCAGCTTCAGGAAACGCTTTAATCGACGGCGCTTTCATCGGTGTCACGTCGGATCAAACCGGAAGCCACCGTGTCTTCTCCTTGGGAAAACTCGAGTACTGATCTTTTAATCCCTTTCCTACTCATCTTTTGTTAAATGTGATCAGCATTTTTGGCAATGAATTTGATTTCTTTTGATGGCAGAGGATTAAGGTTTATGTGTGTGTTCCGATTTAAACTATGGTGTATGACTCAAAGAATGGGAACTAATGGGAAAGAGATTCCTTGCGAGACTCAATTTCTAATCGTAGAAGCAAACCAAGGATCTGATTTAGCAGATCAATCTGCTTCGTATGTTGTATTTTTGCCTATACTCGAAGGAGACTTCAGAGCTGTTCTGCTAGGGAACGTAGCTAATGAGTTAGAGATTTGTCTTGAAAGTGGTAAATATATGAGACTTATATATTATTAATTCACTCGACTAGATTTGACATTTGAGTTGTAAATGTGTTAGATCTATATGGTTTGTTTGGTCAGGTGATCCAACCGTTGACCAATTCGAAGGGAATCATTTGGTTTTTATGGCTGCTGGCTCTGACCCTTTTGATGTCATTACCAAAGCTGTCAAGTATGTACACAAAATTCTTTATTCCTTCTTTATATCCAAAAATTTATGTCTTTACAATGATTTATTTTAGGGCTGTTGAACAACATCTTCAAACATTTTCACACCGCCAGAGAAAAAAGGTTAAGAAGTACTCGTCGGCATTAATTTTCAAGATTAGGTTTGATGTGATCTTTGATTATTATATACATATACTAAAATGAATTGTGACATTTCCTCTGTTTTGGTGGTGTTCAGATGCCAGATATGTTGAACTGGTTTGGTTGGTGCACATGGGATGCATTTTACACTAATGTCACAGCTAGTGACGTCAAACAAGGTCTTGAGAGGTACTCATGAGTCTCTCTCTCTGACTCAAAATCACACACTCATACTTTTTAAAGATGGGTTTTACATATAAACTAATTCTCTGTAGCCTCGAAGCTGGTGGGGTTACCCCAAAATTTGTCATCATTGATGATGGATGGCAATCTGTGTATGATGAGACCAGTGTAGAAGCATGCATGAGACCAGTGTAGAATTTAAATCTGACAATGCTGCCAAGTAAGTAGTAATCTCTCCAATCACAAGTTTAATTTTTTTCATTATTAGTTACTGATAAAACAGGTCTTGTAATGTACAATACTCTCATCTTTTTGGCTAAGAACCATTCTTTATCTTTTGTGCTTCTTCAGTTTCGCAAACCGGTTAACTCACATCAAGGAGAACCACAAGTTTCAAAAGGATGGCAAAGAAGGCCACCGAGTGGATGATCCTGCATTGAGTCTTAGACATGTAATCACAGACATTAAGAGTAACAATTCACTCAAATATGTTCATGTTTGGCATGCAATAACTGGATACTGGGGAGGAGTCAAACCAGGTGTTTCTGGTATGGAGCATTACGAATCAAAGGTTTCGTATCCAGTTTCTTCACCAGGAGTTATGTCCAATGAGAATTGTGGTTGTCTTGAAAGCATAACTAAGAATGGACTTGGTTTAGTGAATCCTGAGAAAGTCTTTACCTTCTATAACGACCTTCACTCATACCTTGCATCTGTTGGGATTGATGGTGTCAAAGTCGATGTCCAAAACATTCTTGAAACTCTAGGTGCTGGTCATGGCGGTCGTGTCAAACTTGCAAAGAAGTATCACCAAGCTTTAGAAGCTTCCATTTCAAGAAACTTCCCTGATAATGGTATTATCTCTTGCATGAGTCATAACACAGATGGTCTCTACAGGTGAGAATCTGAACCTGCAACTGCAACAATGTTCACCTCCATTCTGATTTCTTCTTATAATAATTGATATATTCAGCGCAAAGAAGACAGCTGTTATAAGAGCATCAGAAGATTTCTGGCCTAGAGATCCAGCATCACACACTATCCACATTGCTTCTGTTGCATATAACACACTTTTCCTTGGCGAGTTTATGAAGCCGGATTGGGACATGTTTCATGTACGTTAGTATTGATTCAACCTAACATTTTAAACTTTTTTTTGAACTTGTTGAGAAAAGCAATATGAATCTATTGGTTTTTCACTGTAGAGTTTGCATCCGATGGCTGAGTATCATGCAGCAGCTCGAGCGGTTGGAGGATGTGCCATTTATGTCAGGTAAATCATAAGATTCCAACTATAGAATCATGGTAAATTGAGCTGCAAGTAACTCTAGAAATTAAACAGCGACAAACCGGGACAACATGACTTCAACCTCCTAAGAAAGCTAGTTCTTCGAGATGGTTCTATACTCAGAGCAAAGCTTCCCGGAAGACCAACCAGTGATTGCTTCTTTAGCGATCCAGTCAGAGACAATCAAAGGTATCTAATGTTCTCTTTCTTTTTTTTTCTTTCTTGGAAGAGAAGAAAGCTTAAATCTTAACTAAATGTTGTTGATAATTTTGGAAGTCTTATGAAAATATGGAACCTGAACGAGTTCACTGGCGTTATTGGAGTCTTCAACTGTCAAGGAGCTGGATGGTGTAAGGAAGAGAAGAGATACCTAATCCATGACAAACAACCTGGGACGATTTCTGGTTATGTCCGAACCAATGATGTTCATTACCTTCACAAAGTCGCAGCCTTTGAATGGACAGGCGATTCCATTATCTATTCCCATCTCAGACGTAAGTACACAAAACTCAAACATCAGCCTAAAATCTAAATACTCTGATTTTACTTACAAAAACAACTTTTTGTTTTGTTTCTATGTGAATTTACGTTACCAGGAGAGTTAGTGTATCTCCCCAAAGATACATCTTTACCAGTCACATTGAAGTCACGTGAATACGAAGTCTTCACGGTGGTTCCGGTGAAAGAATTTTCCCATGGAAGTAAATTTGCTCCGGTGGGACTTCTAGAGATGTCTAATTCTGGAGGAGCCATTGTGAGTTTAAGATATGATGATGATGAGACTAACTTTGTTGTCAAGATGAAACCTCGAGGTAGTGGTGTGGTTGGCGTTTACTCGTCTATTCGAAAACCACGAAATGTTACGGTGGATTCTAACGATGTGGAGTACCGGTATGAACCGGAATCCGGTTTGGTTACGTTTATTTTAGGAGTTCCGGAGAAAGAATTTATCTTTGGGACGTTGTCATCGAACTTTGACTTTTGATGACCGTGACGTGCTCTCAATATTGGTTATGTACCGATTCATATTGATCTGTATAATTGTGTCTGTTATGTATTGATTTATGTTAATCTTTGTTGGTTATCTATTAGAAGAGAAGAAAGCTTAAATCTTAACCAAATGTTGTTGATAATTTTGCAAGGTATATTGCAATGTTAATTTTTTGGTAATGCAAAACAATTTTGGTCACAGGAACACCCAAAATTGTAACAATGACACACAATCATATTGAAGCAATGATGAAAAGAATTAGGACTTGGCTAATTCTTACCAAAGACCTCTGAGAAGATGGTAAATCTGAAGAGAATCATTCTAGTTACCGAGACAACACTCCATATATATATACTGTATGTAAATTATTACATGTCCATATATTAAAATGAATTAAAAAGGTACATATATATATATATATATATATTTTATATGGAGTTATTCTGAATTCGATTTTCGGCAACTTGTTCAAGTCTTTCTTCTCTGACCCTTGGTTGACTTTTGGTAAACTTTCGAGATCTCTTCTGTAATCCGTCTTGATTCGTATGAAATCCCTCGATCCTCTTTGTTTTATTGGTTTGCTGTGCTCACGAGATGTGGGTTTAGGGTTTCAAATCGGATGGTAACAATTTTGACTAAAAGCTTTTAGTAGACATTTTCAAATTGGATTCTTGTTTTTACCCATCTGCAAACGACTGGCGTTTTGATCAATGTAATGATGATGGTGATTGTTTCTTTAAGTATTCAAGTGATTAATTGGGCTGATTTTATGGAAAGATTAAGCTTAGAGTAACGCATTTTCAGTTGAATCGTACGAGCTTGTTCTGGATTCATATTAGCTCTTTGATATTGATGATATGATTGTTCTCCTAAGCATTTTAAGATTTGGGTTTTTTTCATGTGAGTCACATTTTACAAGTTTCTTCATCTCCAGGTTCCAGGAAGAAGACAACATTGTAGTTGTGTATCCTCGTTTTCATATTTTGCTAGTCAAAGTCTATGGGTTGTTGTAAGGTGCCAGCTCTTATTGAAGTAAGTTAGTTCAAGATCACGTCTTTTTTCTCGATTATATGGTTCCTTATTGTCAGCTTAATGGAAAGATTACTACTTTAAATTAAACAGATGGGTTTGGTTAATGAAGCTGAGCACAAAAGCCTTTTCAGACGAGATATAGATTCCCCACAAAGAAAAGCATCTTCTTTGATGGAACAAGGATCACTTTCTGCAAGTTTTCGAGAACGTACAGCTAAAACACCTAAGAACAGTGTTTTCCAAAGCTTCAAGATTGTGATTTTATCGAATAAACTCAATCTTTTGTTGCCTTTTGGTCCTCTAGCAATACTACTTCACTACTTGACAGATAATAAGGTGAGCAGTTGAAGTTTCGACTTTCGAGTGCTAATCATAGCAGTTTCATTTCCTCTGGTTATGTCTCAAGAAATTATCCTTGCTGTGGCTCAGGGATGGGTCTTCTTACTGAGCTTAGTAGGTATCACACCATTGGCTGAACGTCTCGGATATGCTACAGAGTAAGCCGTCGCTCGCACTTGTAACTCTTTAAGTTATTATATTATCATTCTATTAGCAAGGCTTATATATAAGTCTTCATTTTGTCACAGGCAATTGGCTTGTTACACGGGTTCAACTGGTATGACTTGTTTCTCCTAATCTCCATTCCATTTCGGGTTTACGTCCTTTTTGACTGGCTAGACAAATTTCACAGTTGGAGGCCTTCTAAATGCTACATTTGGAAATGTGACAGAGCTGATTATATTGATTTTCGCTCTTAAAAATGGAATGATACGCGTTGTGCAGCTGACACTACTCGGCTCGATTCTATCTAACATGTTGCTTGTACTTGGCTGCGCCTTTTTCTGTGGCGGGCTTGTATTTTCGCACAAAGAGCAAGTCTTTGACAAAGTAGGCATATCATTCACTTGTTCTCTCTCTTTTTATTTATTCTACTTTCTTGTTTTTGTTCTGTGATATGTACTGTGATTCTGAGCTTATTTCGTCTGCAATACAGGGAAGTGCCGTTGTGAATTCGGGATTGCTTTTGATGGCTGTCATGGGGCTACTCTTCCCCGCAGTTCTTCATTACACGCACAGTGAGGTTCATGCTGGGTCATCAGAGCTTGCTCTCTCAAGGTTCAGCAGTTGCATAATGCTCGTTGCCTATGCTGCTTACCTCTTTTTCCAGTTAAAGAGCCAGCCGAGTTCTTATGCCCCTCTTACCGAGGTGCGTTTTCTTCGACCTTTTTGGCTAACTTTTTTAGTTTCGTACATAATCCCTGAAACGATAGATTAAAATAACAAAAAATATAAAATTGTTTCTTATAAGTTACAACCAGTTTCATCATTTGGATTTTGCTTTTTTTTTTTTGAGTTTTCACTAGTAGAACCATGATCAAAGATGATTCTTGCCAATTTTATGGGCTTTTTTCCATTTTCTTCTTTATAAAACGATGGCCATAAAACCGAGCGGTTGCTATCTAGATCTCTCTTCTACTTGGACTTATCTCTGCTGTTTGGTAAATGCTGTAAAATTATAGGAAACGAACCAGAATGAAGAAACTTCGGACGATGATGAAGATCCTGAGATCTCCAAGTGGGAAGCTATCATCTGGCTTTCAATCTTGACGGCTTGGGTCTCTCTTCTTTCCGGCTATCTTGTCGATGCCATAGAGGTAACTAACGACCCATTTTTTGCATTTCAGTCTTTCTTGTGCAGATCTTACAGTATTAAGTTGACCTGTTTATTCATTTCCCTATTATCAGTAAGTCAGTACAACATTGCAATGCTAGTTTACGAGTATGGCTTATGGTTTTGTGTTTTCCAATCTGTTAACAGGGTGCTTCGGTCTCATGGAAGATACCAATCTCTTTTATTAGTGTCATCTTGCTTCCTATAGTTGGGAATGCGGCCGAGCATGCAGGTGCTATTATGTTCGCCATGAAAGACAAGCTGGTACGCAGACAAGTCTCCTGCATTCTGATGTTCTTGTTTCTCTTCTTTATGTTCTAAATTTATTCTCCTCTACAGGATCTGTCTTTAGGAGTAGCTATTGGATCCTCAATTCAGATTTCTATGTTCGCGGTACATATAACAAATGTGAACTTGAGTTTATAAATACCGAACATTCTGTGACAGATTTGGTCTGATAGCTTCCACTTTTGCTTGATGGGATTTAGGTTCCTTTCTGTGTGGTGATCGGATGGATGATGGATGCACAAATGGACCTTAACTTCCAGCTCTTTGAAACAGCTACATTGTTCATAACTGTTATAGTTGTAGCTTTCTTTCTCCAGGTGGGTTAATAATCTTAAAGCTAATCACAAAACCAACCTTAAGTTTATGTTCATGAAGCTGTGTTTGTTGTAATGCAGGAAGGGACATCGAATTACTTCAAAGGATTAATGCTCATTCTTTGCTATTTGATAGTCGCTGCAAGTTTCTTTGTACACGAAGATCCTCATCAAGGTTAGTTTTAAATTTGCTATTTCTTCCTCTGTGTCATCATATATCTGCTAAATGGTTTTTGTGTTCTTGTTTCTTGACAGATGATATATAAAACCAACACAAAGAACACAATTTGAATCTGGTGTGTGAAGCAGTTTTGTATCCTAAGACTAAAGCCTGAAAGATCCAGGAACATATACCATCTTACATGTACATTTGAGATTATAGAGTTTCTTTCATAACGATCCAAAGTAGCCCCCATAACGTTTAGGGTTACAGTTACAACTTTGTAAAATTACATTAATAACTATGGGAAGATTGGAAAGTCACTTCTTTCTTGTTAATTTTAACAACTCATGATTAGTTTATTTTTGGTAAAAAGATTTATGAAGAAGAGCAAATCCACTAAACATTTTTATCACTTGTCGGAAAATCAAATAATGTAAAATGACACAGAAACGTCAAAAACATAATAATACAAAAAAAAAAAAGAAGAAGAAGAGAAATGCACGTGGTTTTGCGTCGAAGCAAAACGACGAGAAGTTACACTCGTCGTTTGCAAAACAAGGGAATGAGCTGTTTCGTGTCGGTCGTTTTCTATACCTCCAAAACTAAACGATGTGGGCCCAATCCATAAATAGGCAGAAAGAACTAAGACCACACGTCGTTTTTTTTAGGTTGGTCCTTCAATATCTTTGGTTCTTCAACCAACAGTAAAAAAATTGTAAAAACTATAGTACCATTCAGTTAGTTACTTAACAGCATTAGCCAAAAAGTTAAACAGTAAATTTACATTCTTTTTCACTTTTGTGGGGCCCATTTGTTTGAGCCCGTTAGCCTATCAATAGGGGCCATGTCTTGTCTGGAGAATAGTTAAAATACGATTTTCACAGTTAATTATTACCACTACATACCAACTCTAGTCTCTTGTCTAGTCTACTGTACGGATTGATTTAATAAATATTTGATTAATTACAGTTTGACTTGGTACTTGCTAGTTGCTACTCCATATCTTTATAAAATAGTTACCGTCAATACCCTACATTATTATTAGGAAAAATGTCGAAAAAATAACAACTTTCAAAAATTGGACGAAAAAGCATTAACTTTTGAATTACAGTTTAAATCTTAAATTTATTGTTGATTTTAAAAATAAATACCAAACTTTTGTTAACTCAGCAAATTAAGGCATGACGTTAACTCCACTAACATAACACAATTACGGAGTTAACTTACCGTTTAACTTTAACTGTTATGTTATGCAAAACGACAATGTTTCGTTTTTAATAAAACGACGTCATTTTGCACTTAATCAAGAAATGGTTCTTAAAGCTCATGAAACACTAATTGAAGCCCAAGATTTTTTTTTTTTTTTTGTCGTCAATGAAGCCCAAGATTTTTTTCTTATCCTCTGACTTTTTCTTCTTCTTCTTTGTCACCGGATTTTTAGATTTTATTTCATCTTTGTAAATTACATAAATCTCTGTTGATTTTTTCGATCTGAGGCTATAAACAAGAAAACCCCGCCGGATTCCCATGGCATCCGCAGCGATATTCTCATCGTTATGGCGGATCGAGATCTTTATCATATTATTCGAATTCCTCTCCGATTCAAATTAGGGCTCTAGAAGAAGAAGCTCTGGTAACTCTTCTTCTTTGACGGTGTTGCTTTGTCTCAATGAGCTTTATCTTCTCTTCTACCACTCCAAAATCCTCGTTGATTACTGCGCTCAATCTAGTGAGTTATGGCTGTTGTTAGAAAACTTTCGATTTCAGAACGGAGATATACCCAATCAGATTGATCTGAGATTGTTCTTCATTGAAAAATTGATGATTAATGATCTGAATAGTTGTAGAAACGAAATCGAGTTTTCAGAAGAACAAATTGTGAATCATGATGGTGATTTAGAGCCAACAGGATCAATGATTAATGGATTTGTGGCGATTACACGATACTGTAGATTCTTGATATTGGGATTCATTGACGACAAAAAAAAACATCTTGGGCTTCAATTAGTGCTTCGTGGGCTTTAAGATCCGTTTTTTTTATTAAGTGCAAAACGACGTCGTTTTATTAAAAATGAAACGGTGTCGTTTTAACCTAATGGAACAGTTAAACGATAAGTAACCCCGTATTTGTGTTCTGTTAGTGGAGTTAACGTCATGCTTTAATTTGCCGAGTCAACGAAAGTTTGGTATTTAATTTCAAAATCAATAATAAGTTTGAGATTTAAACGATATTTCGAAAATTCATGCTTTTTTGTCCACTTTTTGAATTTTCATGCTTTTTTCCGACATTTTTCCCCATTATTAATGGTGAACAAACATAATAAATTACTGTACATATTGTAATTGGTGAATTACGTGTTATACTTTATAAAATATTCATAGATTGGAGCAAATAATTCACGGGAAGAACAGAACAGTTCAAATCTTCAAAAGGTGAAATGAAAAGAAGGCGCAAAGAGTTGACTCCATGGATTAAAGAGACTGTGTCAGACTTGCCCTCAAAGCGATCCAAAACCCGATATAGATGGTATGGATTATTCTAACTATATGGAGTACTAACTAGTAGTAACTGTGAAGCAATAAAACAAATTCTTAAAAAAAAAAAATAGAATAAAACAAATTCTTTAAAATGCTAATTTTATAGTATGATATTTTAAAAAAAACTATCCACAACTTTTTAAAAAATAATACTACAACAAGAATAATTTTGAAACCTTTTTTCTCGTTCATTTAAGATGATGGTACTTTTGAATAAACAAAATTAAAAGTTTTAATTTTACAACTATCCTTGTAGAAATTGGTGTAGTAAATTATAAATATATAAAATGTTGACATACACCCTATCGTTTTGCTTATTAGAACAAATAAAACATCTATCATTTTGCTTTATCTCTCTATATAATTACTTTAACTTGTTGCATGGAAAATAGGAGAAAAATACGGGGAAAATGTTGTAACTAAAAAAGGTTAGACTTTTGCATGCAAAATCCGTATTTTGAGCAAAACGTTGTCAAAACATCATTTATCAATAAAAACACAACTTACTAAATAATTTCATGATTAGTTGCATGCATAAACACTGATAGTAATTAAGAGTTTAAACTATTTTAACAAAAGAAAAGAGAGAGTTAACACTAAAACCTCTAAATTTGTCGCATTGGTACATCAATTTTACATTTTAGTAGTAGGACCCAGCATCATCCAAATCTATTTGATTTTTGAGTTTTGCACTTTTTCTTCAGAACAGAAAAGACATGCCTATTTGACCTTAATATGTAATACGGTTTGGAACTCGAGAAAATATATAGAAAAAAGAAAGAAATAAAGAAGATTGCTTGTGAATCAGGAAAAGCAAATCTCACAAGTCTTTGAGAATACAAATTCGTTGCAATTTTCTGACAGAATGGTATGGTTCAAATTTATTTTAATTGTAATACTTTTTGGTTTTCTAAAAGCAAAACTTATTTTATTTGTAACTGAATTCCTTCGTTAAATAATTTGGAATATTAACCAAAAGTTATAGTATAAAATAATCAGGTATATCTTCATTGATTAGCGCACATTTAAAAAAAAAAATGGATCTACCTTGGCAAGTATTTTAAAGTTCTCATATGGTAAATTATTGTTAAAATCTCATATGGATATATAAACAGGGGTTAATTGGCCAAATCTAGATACACTTTAAAATAACCATGAGCCCATCTGTTTGAGAGTGTACAAAATCAAAAATACTCTTACACAAGTTGAGAGAATTAGAAAGAGCACGTGATTAAATAAAACAGCAAGCATCATTTTAAAATAACACGATATATATATATATATAAAAATTAGTGGTATACATAAAAATTTAGCTTACCATTACAAAATAACATGAAATTTAGGAAAAAACGAAACAAATATGCTCGAAAAAAATATATTAATCTGGTGAAAAAAAATATATCGCTAATTATGAAACAAATAACATGTCATATGTAAATAATGATGTTATATTTAGACATTAAGTTCAACCAGTAATAATATTATGTTGTTTTAAGAAATATGACGAATATAACGAGATGTTAAAAAATGGCGTGAAATACATATGAATACGTGTCATAAAAGCGAGGTGTCCATGGTCTTTTCATACCCTCTCCGACAAGCACTATTGTTTAAAAGTTATTTTCCTGATAACTTTTGGGTTGTAAGTCATTGGGTGCAATTTTCTTATGAACAAACTAGCAAATAGTATATAAAAAATATGTGCGAATTGGTTTTGAGTTGAAAATGCATAAAATTTAACAATTATTTTTCATGTGTAACAATTAAAAACTCGAAAATCCAATTAATTGTTTATGTAATTATATATACAGCGTAAACCCATGTATTTTAAAAACCAACAATGAGACTGTGGCACATGTACAAACATTTCATCATAATCATCTATAAGAAAGACAATGATTTATTCGATTTGTCCGAGATAACCAAACCTAAGTATGACGAGATTGGATCTATATAGACGTTTAAGATTATAGAAATCCAAAGGATATAAATACTAAACAAAATGTTTTTAAATCCTTTAATAATACCAAACTATAAGATATAAAAGGACTTGTAACTGCGGAATATTTGGGGCATGGGAATGGTAGATATTAAATTTATGGCTGTCACTCTGTGAAGAAAATGACATTTCCTTGTTTCTTCTTTATTATTAATTCATTGATTTTGTAATTTATTCAAAAGGACTTTTGGTCAGCAGTGCACTGCAAAACGGAGATTTCGCCATCTTCTTTGTCACCATGTCATGTTGCTCTCAATTCTTTGGATTCTCTACATCCCTTCCAAATCTTTCTTTTTATCTCTTTTCTATTGCATATCTCATTTTTTTTTAATCATGTATTTATATGTGTGAAAAATAGTCATGCATAAATGTAAAAATGTATTAGTTATTTTTATTTTATTTTGGACGAGCCACTTCCCACAAAAAAATAATAATGGGATCATTTATAGTACTACAAATAATTGTGTAATTAGTACTCCGTGGTTATTTGCTGGTGGGAGTTTCGGAACATTAAATGATTTTTAACTCAGATTTATTTGTCGGCATGCATTTGAAGAAGCCAAGTGAATATTTAATGCCGAATGATGGTTTGATGATGCGTTTTGTGTAGGGAAGAGACGACAGTGTCTTGTGTCGTTTTATTCGCTAAAGCGGTAAAAGTAAAAAAAAAAACAACACAAGTAATCATTTTAAATAATAATAAAATCATTTGATAATGATTCAATTTTTTTTTGGACCGATTGAACTTATATATTTTTCTTGAAAGTACTGTTATGTGGGATGGGGTCATTCTCATTTATTGCTGGACATGTTTTTTTAAAACAAAAATAAATACGATTTTTTTTTTAGAATAATTACAAATAGTGAAAGATTTTTGAGAAATTCTCTAAAATAATATTAAAAAGTTTTTTTTTACCAAATTTAGCACACATTTTTCATTTAGAACAAAAATAACATTTTTATTAAATTTTTTTTTTTTGGATTAAGTATTGTATGATTTAGAATATAATTTTTAGGGGATATAACACTTTTTTTTGTTCTTTTAAGTATTTTATCTACAAAATTGATAAAGAGTCTATGAGTGATGCAATACAAAATATAATATGTATTTTGAAAACAATTGATATATAAATACATCATTTGGAAAAGAAAAAATACATATTATTACTAGACTGGTCTAGTATTGAGTATTGATGAGAAGACAATAATGAAGTGATGAGAATGTTATTTTTCTTTAAATGCTTTAGAAATCCGCAATCCTAGTATGAATCTAAAATGATGGGGTGCATGCATTTAATTAACCAGGCTCAACAATCTTGGCACGTGTCCATATCCATTTTGTGGTTTAACGAAAAGTCAACTTACTCCAATTTATTACCACCACCCTTTTTTTCTTTTTCTTTCCGATCAAAACAGTACCAAATTTTTATATTCCCACCGAAAAAACTTTTACTAATTGCCATACGTTACAAAGTTTATTGACTAATGATTTTATTCAACCTCTTTGTTCATCTTGTAACATGTCATTTAAGTTATAGTTAGTTTATTATTCATTCAACATGTTTTTCTCCTTCTTAGTAGTATTAAATTATTAATAATGTATAGTTGACAAAATAAATTTTAACTAAACAATTGAAATATTTTTACTTTTGTATCAATAATGAAATAGTGATTGGGGTTTGGAAGAAAAGGACACGCATGCAAAATGGAGGCAGACCAAAGGGTAAGAAAAAGCTACTGACGACGCTGCAAAGTTTCACCTTCTCCATTGTATTGTTTACTGAAAGGGACCATTGGACCCCAAACACCAAAACTCCAAAACCAAACCAAAAAGAATTATTATTATTATTATTATTGCGAATAAGAGAATATTTATTATTATTATTATTTAAGTAACGAAACTCTCACAAGAGTAAAGAAGAAGAAGAAAGAAGAACAAAACAATAACAACACGCGATAAATTTCAGATCTTTCACTTTTCTCTTTCTCTACGCATCTCTCTTTTTTTCTCCCATCTTCGTGTAATCATCGTTGAAGAAGAACCCTTTTTGTTACTTTATCCTTGCGTGTGTGTGGATTTGGATTCCGATCATTTGGAGAGAGATCGTTGTCTCATTAAGGTAAATTTCAGAGTTTTTAGTCATGTTTTTGTTTGTCGGTGGTGTACTATCATTACCTGAGAATCGAGGGTTGAGATCTGTATTGTTCTTCAATCGGCATTGCTGCGATTTGAGTTGAATACTGAGTTTGATGGTTTTCATTTTAACGGTTTCTCTGTTTCTGTCTCATTTAAAGTTTCGAGATTGCATTTATGACAAAGCTCAAGCTCAAGCTTTACTTTTTTTTTTTTTTTTTTTTTGTAGGATAAGACTTAAATGTAGAGAAATCTAGTGAATATATTCTAAAGCCCCACTTTTTAAGAACAGATCTATAGCTTTTACTTGGTTTCTGCTAATTTCCGACACGAAAGGTTCAGTTTTTAATTTCTATGTTACTGTTTTTTGTTGTAATGGCTAAAGCAAATATCTTGTGTGTGTGTGTGTGCTGCTGCTTTAGTTCTTATGTTCACGGGGAATCTCAGCTTTCAAGTTTATGGCCGTGTAATTTAATGCCATCACAAGAAGTATATTTGGCTTCTTGTTTTTTTGATTGAAAAATCCCAAGAAAGATGATTCTTCATTTAATTTTCTCAAACTTTAAATTAACCGTTGTGTTCTGTTTCTCCAGGCTTGTTTTGTCTCACAAGTGATGGTTGTATAACGTTTATGCATGTCCTCTGAATCCGCTTAGCATCAAGAAGCTTTCTCTTTGAATTGATATGTCAGGTAAATTTTGTTGCTTTTACTCGATTTATGTTTGTCGATGAAACAAGGAAAGATCAATCTTGAATATGAGATAGATATTGCATATACTTACACTGATTTTTTTAATAATTGAAGGTGTTGAAGAAATTGGTACTCTTGAAGAATTTAGGGAGAGAAGATCAGATTTTGAAATCTCAGAAGATGAGAGACGACGTTCAAAAATCGGGAATTTGAAGAAGAAAGCGATTAATGCTTCAACTAAGTTCACTCATTCTTTGAAGAAAAGGGGGAAAAGGAAAATTGACTATCGGATTCCTTCTGTAGCCATTGAAGATGTTAGGGATGAAAAGGAGGAGAGTGTTGTGCTTGAATTTCGTCGTAAGCTTCTTGAGAGAGATTTGTTACCTCCTAGGCATGATGAGTACCATACTCTTCTGAGGTTTGTTTGTCTTTCTTTAGCAGCTACTTAAGCACTCTGGTCGACAAGTTTAAAATTTCAAGCTAACTAACTATTCATTTTGAAAATGTAGATTTTTGAAAGCAAGAGATCTTAACATTGAAAAAACCATCCAAATGTGGGAAGAAATGCTTAGATGGAGAAAAGAGTATGGGACAGATACCATACTAGAGGTAAGGAGTCACTGATTTAAGTTCGAGACCAGCTTTGTTTGTTGTGCCATATGAAAGAAATAAGGCATCTATTTATTCTCTGAATTAGTTGATGGATTCAATATCAAACTCTAATAATTTTTATTTTTCTATGTATGTGGATGGTAGGATTTTGATTTTGAAGAGCTTGAAGAAGTTTTGCAATACTATCCTCAAGGCTATCATGGAGTTGACAAGGAAGGAAGACCTGTCTACATTGAAAGACTTGGAAAAGCTCATCCCTCTAAGCTTATGCGTATCACCACCATAGATAGATATTTAAAGTACCATGTGCAAGAGTTTGAGAGAGCTCTCCTCGAGAAATTCCCTGCATGCTCAATTGCAGCAAAGCGTCGAATCTGTTCCACGACTACAATACTGGATGTACAAGGACTGGTAATTATCTAATTTCTTACCAAGTTTTGGAGTTTTTTTGCATTGTGTTATACTTTGAAGCGGAACTTGCTCTTTAAGTGCTTCTAGATTCTTAGTTGTGCAGTGCCATGTTAATGACAGGGAATGAAGAATTTTTCACCAACAGCTGCAAATCTTGTGGCTGCCATTTCGAAGATAGACAACAACTACTACCCTGAGGTACTTGAGTTTTCAATTTTACATCTAATTTCTTCTGCACATGCATAGCCGGTTGTTTCAAGTCATCATATTATTTTGCAGACGTTGCACAGAATGTACATTGTAAATGCTGGAACAGGTTTCAAAAAGATGCTTTGGCCTGCTGCTCAGAAGTTTCTTGATGCAAAGACCATTGCAAAGATACATGTACAGCCTTTCAGCTTAGTTTTCTATTTGGTCAACTATTGCCATGTGTACTTTTATCTTATCTCTGTCAATGCAGGTGCTAGAACCCAAATCTTTATCTAAGTTACATGACTTCATTGATTCAAGGTAGCTTTCTTTCTATTTAAACCACACCTGAAAAACTTCAGATATCATGTCTTGCCAATACTTATGAGCTCCGGTGCTCTGTGCTTTAGTCAATTGCCAGAATTCCTTGGAGGTTCATGCTCTTGCTTCGGTGATGGAGGAGGGTGCCTTCGCTCTAATAAAGGACCCTGGAATGATCCCGAAATAATGAAGGTACAATCTACATCTTATCATACTTTTCTTCTATTAAGTAGGAGTCAGCTTTTAGTCCCGGTTGGTACATGAAGCTGATTTAAATCTATGCCTTTATTAGCTCATCTACCATGGAGAATCATCACTCTTTAGGCAAATCACCAGGAAGCTGAGTGACCCGCAGAATTCTTCCTCCTACATAAGTATACATCCATCAAAGGTAAATTGTTCTATCAAGCCAATTTCTGTGTTTGTTCTAAAACTTTTTTCCGGCATATATGACAATGCAACTTTGGATTTCAGGCTATGCAAGTTGAGACTTCAGCAGCAGAGTCTGTATCTTGTTCTGACGTTCCTACTTCTCCAGCTGGAAAAATGTGCTCAGGCTCTGCTCATGTGAATCCAGCTTACGAGGAAGTGAGTTCTTGTGTTGGTACATTTCATATGCTACTCTAGTTTCTTAATACTGACCAGAACAATATGATCTATGCAGGCTAGGGCATCGGATGTTAACGGTTATTATAGTTGCGATGACAAGTTTGCCATACCTGACAAAGCTACTAACCGAAACGCCCAAGAAAGGCAATCCCATTATCAAATGTTTGAACTCAATCAAACAACTTTAGGCTTAAAATGTGAAACATCTACACCAGGTTTTACTTCTTATTCATGCTTTGCTGCTTAAACAATTTCATTACGTTTGGATTTTTTTTTCTTTTCTTAAACTGAACTGTCCTTAGCGATAAACATTATGGATTTCTTGTATAATTTTCTCACCATTCGAATGTTATATTCCCTCTGGTATCTTCTAGGTGCTTCCATCATCCGTTGGCTTCATGATTTACGGGGAACAATTGACAAGGTAAAAGCTGAGAACATAGCGAAAAGGTTTCTTACTCTAATGCTGAAACTAGCTGCAATTTTCCGTAATACCCCGTTTGAGCTTCTGAGAAGCCAGAGTACAGTCAGCCCTTCAAGTCCAACAGAAGATGACAATAGGAGCAGCCTCATTCCTACTCCTAGAGAGCCCACAATGAAAGACCGGATTCTTCCTTGTTTGGAGCGTATTCAGAAACTGGAGAAAAAGTATGAGGACATCCAGAACAAACCTGTTGAAATACCTGTAGAGAAAGAGAGAATGTTGATGGATTCTCTAGACAGAATCAAGTCGGTTGAGTTTGATCTCGACAAAACAAAGAGGGTAATAATATACTTTTCCTGGATTTTTATGACTCACAAACTTATAGATTCAGTATATGGACTCAAAAACATTTTCATTTGGTTGCAGCTTTTACATGCCACTGTGATGAAACAGATGGAGATAACTGAAATGCTGCAAAATATAAGAGAGTCCCAACTTCACGTAAGTACCAATTGCCTCGCAGTGTAGCAAAGAACATTGTGATGAGCTTAACTAACACTCAAGATTGTTCATTTGTGCAGAGAAGAAGATTGTTCTGCTAAAAATCATAAGAGAACATCTGAGTTTTGCATAATAAATTAAACACACGTCTGCACTGCACATACAGAGAGAGAGATAACAGATTCCTAAAAGAAAAGAAAAAAACACATGCTAGTTTCTTTAGCTTCTTCCTATGTTCTCTAACTTGGATCACAACTTTAAATTTACTTTCTAAATAGGCCCCTCTACTTCCTCTTTCTTTTTTTTTTAAAGTTATAACAAAAAAAATAAAAGAAGAAGATAAGGACAGAGAAAATCTCTGAAGATCGATTATGTAGAGTTTAATTATCAAAACCCTTTTGTTGTAATCGGTGTAGCCCCAAAAAACAACAAATTATTGAGAACACATGTTAAAAGTAATTCTCCCTCACAAATGACACTTGTTTTAAAATGAGTTATCTTCCTTATGATAGCATGTGTCAATCTCTGAGACATCTTTTTCCAATATATATATAAAACCATTTTGTAAATGTTACGAAGTAACTTGTAGTAAACAAAATAAAATACGAATCATTTTCATCTCTTTCTATATTATTACTTCGCGTCTCTTTCTTAGCTTTCATAGAAATAATATATATTATACATATAAATATCTCATCTTATATTATTAGTTGTTTTACAACACATTATCAGCATGACTTGCTCTAAATACCGAAAATATGAGTTCTAATTCATGTTTAATTTTTGTTTAATTTATTTTATGTTAACAAAAAGATAGGTTTTGCCTTCTCCGTTTACATGTTATTTTGGGATGATAGCCGCTGTCTTCCCCGAATTGATCGTTATTGGAGACTATGCCTTTTTACGATCATGATCATATGGTGGACTATGTCACCTCATATCAACGTCTTACCTATAATTAAATGTTCATAAGACATACATGAAAAGTTCCAGAAGAACTATATGTCTAGAAGACATACATGAAAAGTTCCAGAAGAACTATATGTCTAGAAGACATACAGGAAAAGTTCCACAAGAACTAATGTCTAGAAGACATACATGAAAAAGTTCTTCTAGAACTCTATGTCCAGAATACATATATAAAAAGTTCTAGAAGAACTATATAATAAATTTTGTCCGGAAGACAAATCATACGCTTTAAATTATTGTTTTTTATTTTTCATTTATTATCGTAAATTATATGTTATTTTAATTTATGTTTTTATTATGCTTACAAATTTTAAATTTTTTATCATGCAATTTAAATTTGATTTTTAAGTTGAATTTTAAATTTATGCTTAATAAATTGTTATATAGTTATCATGTCAAATTTAGCAAAACTTGAGATCGCTGTCCTTGATATATCTGGAAATAGTTATATGAGATAGGCAGTTGCAGCAAGGATGCATTTAAAAGGAAAATGGCTCCTTGATAACCATCAATAAATTAAAAACAACTCATGAAGAGAAAAAACTAACACCATGATATTTTTATTCTACCGTATCCATGATAGTTTAAAAGATGAATATATGATAAAAGAAAATCCTGCAGATATTTGGCATGAAGTTGGTCGTGTGATAAACAAGCGACAAGAGAATGGTTGCTACAGATGCGGCATGAAAAGACATTGGTCCCGTACCTATCGTATATGTATTAAGAATGGCCGATATGTATCAAAAATCATAAAAGGCAAAAAGAAAAGGCCAATGAAACCAACTTCATATATGGTGAATCTGGGCTTTCTTTCGATGGCTTAAATGATGATGCATATCTTGATATTGCAGATTTTGTAGTTGATCCTGAAGCCATCAACGATAAACACAATGACTAAGACCTTCCTGAAGAAGGAACTATGACATGATAGTTATGCTTTGTTAATCTTTCCGAAGAAGAAAATAAAATAAAACACCTAATGTTTAGTTATGCTTTATATTTTGTTTGTTGCAAGATAGTTTTTCTTGTAATGTAAATATTTTGTTTTGTTATATTAACGCATCTTTTATGAATATTTCTAAATTCAGAAAATATCTAACTTTGAGGTTGAGGATGGAGGTATATACCGGCGCATATAGGTGTCAAATGGTAATTTGCCGTGGTCGCCTCGTCCAACAAAATTATGGATGTCTTGGACATTTATTTTCGAAATGGGCTAAAATTGTGTCCGTCCAATTTGGACCATGGACAAAATTGGATGGACACCGTTGGACAATAGACGGCCCATGGGCTACAAAAATCTAGGGCAAAATCGATTTTCCCACCAAAAATATGAAAACACAATTTCCGCCAAAAATATTAAAACACATTTTCCCGCCAAAAAACGCGAAAACACAATTTCCCGCCAAAAAAACACGAAAACACAATTTCCCGCCAAAAATTATTGGTCCAAGAACAGACCATGGACAACCTATTTTTACATGGGCATTAATGGGCTTGGACGTTTATGGTCTTGGACATTTATGGACACGGACAAAGATTTGTCCACAATAGAATTGGACAATAATGGACGGGCTGTTATGGACATGGACGGCCTATTTTGACACCTATAGGCAGACAGTGGTACAACGCACACAATAATTAAGGATAAAAAATATTTCTCCTCCTTTAAAATAAAAGATTCCACCGGAAGCGTGAATACTATATCTGGTAATGCAAAAATTATTATGGGCTTTGGAAGAGTCATTTTTTCAATGCCAAAGGACATCCGCAGAAATGAATATCACATAGAAACTATGAATAAGAATGGTATTGAATATCTATGCATTACATCGGTTATTTCAGAGCGAAAATGAATATTAGAAGAGCTACCAGCTTTATCCTCCGGAATATATTCCACAAAAATAAATATGACTAAATCATATGTTACGGTAAACCAGAAGTTTACAAGCACATTAAAAGTCTGGCATGAACGTTTAAGGCATCCAGATTCAGACATGATGCATAAAATTATGCAAAATTCAAATGGCCATCCGTTGAAAAACCAGAATATTTTTCAACCAAAAGAATTTTCATGTAATGCTTGCTCTCAATTTCAATCGAGAGAATTTTCATGTAATGCTTATTTTCAAGGTTTAGTTAATAACTCGGCCATCACCAGCTAAAATCGGGAGTGATCTTCAGTATTTTTAGAAAGAATACATGGTGGTATATATGTGACTATTCACCCACAATGCGAGTCATTTCGATATTTTATGGTATTTATTGACGCATCCAGTAGATGGTCACATGTATGTCTATTGACTACACGAAATACGGTTTTCGCAACATTCATTGCTCAGATAATCAGGTTGAGAGCACAATTCTCTGATTATACAATAAAGAAAATAAGACTTGATAACGCTGGTGAATTCACTTCACAAGCCTTCAATGACTATTGTATGTCATTGGAAATTGATGTTGAACATTCGGTACTATATGTTCATACACAAAATGGCTTGGCTGAGTTTTGATTAAACAGTTACAACTTATTGTTAGGCTGTTAATTATGAGAACGAAGCTCCCAATTTCAGTATAGGATCATGCAATATTACATGATGGTACAATAATTCAAATAAGGCTAAGTGCATATCATAAGTACTCCTCCATACAATTAGCATCTGGCCAGGAGTCAGATATATTTCATCTCTGAGTTTTTGGGTGTGTGGTTTATATCCTTATAGCTTCACCACAAAGAACAAAAATGGGATCACAAAAGAGATTGGAAATATATATCGAGTATATATCACCAAGTATAATTCGGTATCTTGAACCGCAAACTGGTGATATATTTATAGCATGTTTTGCGGATTGCCATTTTAATGAGAATGAATTCCCAGCGTTAGGGGGAGGAATTAAAAAAATTCCAAAAGATATTAGATGGTGCACATCGTCGTTGTTGTACCTTGACCCCGTACAAAACGACGTGAACTGGAAGTTAAAAAAATTATACATTTACAGAATATGGCAAATCAGCTACCAGATGCGTTAACCGATACAAAAAGGGTGACAAAATCATAAATACCCGCTGCGAATGTTCTATCAAAAATTAATGTTCCTGAAGAACAAACTGATGGAAAAATAGCAAATGAACCTAAAATTCAGTTGAAAAAAGAGAGACCGATGGGATAAAAAGATAAAAATCTCCGAAAGAAAAACAAATTGGGAGAAATGAATGAGAAAGGTCCAGAAGAACCAAATACAGAGAAAAGTCCTTATGACGAAAATTATATAGAAAAATATGAGATTTCCATTAACTATGCAAAAAATGGAAAATTATGGGCTAGAAATGAGATAAAAGATGATGATGGAATTTTCTCATTCTCTGTATCCAAAGAAATTGACTATGAAAGTGATGATCGAGATCCAAGGTCCAAATCGGAATGCCAAAAAAGATCTGATTGGGAGAAATGGAAAGTGGCCATGAAAATTGAGTTAAACTTTCTCAATAAAAGAAATGTTTTTAGGCTTATTGTCACAACACCTGAACATGTAAAAGCCGTTGGATATAAATGGATATTTGTTTGAAAAAGAAATGAGAAAAATGAGGTAACAAGATACAAAACCTGACTTGTTGTCCAAGGATTTTCTCAAAGACCAGAAATTGATTATGAAGAAACATATTCCCCTATTATGGATGCAATTACTTTCAGATTTTTGATGAGCTTAGCGGCATTCAAAAATCTAGAAATGTATTTAATGGATGTTGTGACAGTATATATATATATGGATCACTTGATAATGATATACATATATATATGAAAATCCCAGAAGGATTAAAAATGCATGTAGCATTAAGTTCAAAATCTAAAGAAATATGTGCGGTCAAATTACAACGATCACTTTGCGGATTAAAACAATCTGGAAGCATATGGTATAATTGCTTAACTGAATATTTGTTGAGTAAAGGATATACCAACAATGCGATATTCCCTTGTGTATTTATTAAGAAATTTGTATATGAATTTTTGTTCATCGTTGTATATGTTGATGACCTGAATATAATTGGAATTCAAAAGGAGATCGAAGATGCAAGAACTCATTTGAAAGAAAATATCGAAATGAAAGATTTTGGATAGACAAAATTTTATCTTGGGCTCTAGATCGAGCATATTCGAGATGGAATTTTCATACATCAATCAGATTATATGAAAAGGATCTTAAAACACTTTTATATGGATAAAACAATTTTTTTGAGTACTCCAATGATCAATAGATCGCTAAATGTTGATAAAGATCCATTTCGACCTTGTGAGGATAATGAAGAAGTACTAGGTCTTGAAGTATCTTATATGAGCGCTATTGGTGGACTTATGTATCTTGCAAATTATATACGACCTGATACATCATTTGCTACAAAACTACTTGCAAGATATAGTTCGTCTCCCACGCGCAGACATTAGAATAGAATAAAACATATTTTTCATTATCTTCAGGGAACAATTGACTTGGGATTATTTTACCCTAGAAACTCTAATTTTGTTTTAGCTGGTTTTGCAGATGCAGGCTATATATTAGATCCACATAAAGCATGATCGTAAACCGGATATGTTTTCACAGTTGGAGGTACTGCAATCTCTTGGTGTTCCCAAAAGCAGGCTTTGGTCACTACTTCATCAAATCGTGCAGAAACCATTATGCTTCATAAAGCATGTAGAAAATGTGTTTGGCTCAGATCTATGACTAATCATATACAACAGTCAAGCGAAATAGTCACTGACAAGGAGCCAACAAAATTATTTGAAGATAATGTTGCATATGTCGCCTAACTCAAAAAAGGTTATATCTAAAGCGATAGAACGAAGCATATTCCCCCAAAATATTTCTCCTACATACGAAAACTCGAGAAGAATCAAAAGGTAGATATCCAATATATTCGTTCAATTGATAATGCAGCCGATAGGTTCACGAAGGCGCTTCCAACTACAACATTCAGAAAACATGTTCGTAGTATCGGGATGCGTTACTTACGTGATTTATGAAGAGAAAATTTTATCCATCATTTCAGGAGGAGATTACATCACTGTACTTTTTTCCTTTATCGTAGTTTTTATCCTACTAGATTTTTCTATGATAAAATTTTTAACGAGATAGTACATAATACATTATTAGTGATGGATAATCAAGGGAGAGTATTGAGAACACATGTTAAAAGTGATTCTCATCACCATAATATATGTCAATTTCTTAAATTGACACTTGTCTTAAAATGACACTTGTCTTAAAATGAGTTATCCTCATCACCATAATATATATCACTTTCTTAGACATTTTTTTCCACTATATATATAAGACCATTTTGTCAATGTAAAAAGTAACTTATAGTAAGCAAAGTCAAATAAGAGTCATTTTCTCTTTCTATATTATTATCTCACGTCTCTTTCTTAGTTCTCATATAAATAATATATATTATATATATACATATCTTACTTTATATTATATATTAGTTGTTTCACAACACAAATGAGATTTTGTAAATCTTTTTTAAGGTATATTGATAATGAGAAAACACTACGAGTCTCTGAAGATTTTATTACTATATCATTATTAAGAATCCCATATATCAAGATGATTTTATAGTTGTTAATGTTATGATTAGAGAGGAGTTTAAAATCGTCGACGTTGCATAATGATGGCGACTCTTACGAAACAAATTTAATTATTGAAGGGTAAAACCGTAAACTAAAAGTGTATTAAATGTTAAGATTAAAATAAGGGAAATTTAAAATCAGAAAAAATTGGGACCGTCCCTTTCCTTTCCACTCTCAACGAAGATAAATTTCGCTATTCCTCTCTCTCTCTCTTCTCCTTCTTCTCCGTTCGTGTTCTGGACTCGCTTCCAATTGATTTTATGCGACCTGAAACTTAATTTAGGATCATAAACTTTTCAATTGGCAGAAGAAGTTGCATCGCCAGGTGAATCTATCGATCTTTCTTAGGTTTTGTTCGCCTTTGATCTTTATATCTATCTATGTCCCTGAGTTTTTAGAATCGTGCTTGTACCTCTATATTCGATATTACGATTTGTTTCTAATTTTTTTCCTCCCTCTGCGATTATGTCGGCAATTTTAGGTTTCTGAGCTCCATGCTTTTGTTGCTTCGGCTTCATGAAATTGAAACTTTTAAATGTTCCAGAAACTGATTATATTGGTTGATTATGCGTTTGAGAAATTGAAATTGAACATAAACTTGAGAATATTTGATCTTAGTTTCTAAATATTGTTACTCTCTAAGTGTTTTGTGGTTTTTTTAGTATACTTCTGTGGTCCTTGGCTTTCATAATTAAGTAATAAAGGTGGTTTTTTGAATATATATGCAGGTGTCTTGTTTATTATTTAGAATATGTCAAATTATCAAGGGGAGGATGCTGAGTACATGGAGGATGTAGATGATGAAATGGAAGAGGTTGACGACGATTTAGATGACGAGTTTCGTGGGGATGAGATGAATGCTTCGGATTCCGATGTTGACGAGTTTGATTACTCTGTAAGTATGCTTTTATGAAGTGGTTTATGCTATTCTTAAATGCCTGTGTGAAATGGATAGTTAATGTCAATTTCTGCAGTCTCTTACTCTATTGTGTGGGTTCTTTGGTTTCAGAGTAATAAGATAGCTGATACTTCGGCTGACCAAGCCCGGAAAGGGAAAGACATCCAGGGGATTCCTTGGGACAGGCTTAGTATTACGAGAGAGATATACAGACAAACTAGACTTGAACAGTATAAAAATTATGAAAATGTCCCTAATTCTGGAGAATCCTCAGGGAAAGTAAGTCTTCCATTCTCTGACCCTTAGGTTGTTGACAACATGTTTCTAAAATATGGTTCCAACTGTTACATATCATTCGCTTAATGAATACAGGATTGCATGACCACACAGAAAGGGGCCGTTTTTTATGATTTCTGGCGGAATTCAAGATCTATCAAATCAAGTATTCTTCATTTCCAGGTAATTATCATTCAACATAGCTATTTTTGTCATTCATTGTTCCTTTTGGTAGTTCAATCCGTATATCGTGTGTTTGGGTGATGAGGATGAACGAATTCCTACAACTTTCTGCCTAAGTAAAAGATATGGATTCGTAGAATGTATATTCTGCTAATAAGTGATTACGCGGATAGGTACCATAAAGTTGTTTTCTATGTATTTTAGTTGAGGAATTTGGTGTGGGCAACTTCTAAGCACGATGTCTACCTTATGTCACAATATCTGGTGAGCCACTATTCTACTTTGACATCCGGAAAGCATGAAGTTCTTAATGTTCAAGGTCATGTTTCCCCATCCGAGGTTAGTTACTTTCTTGCAGAATGACAATATATTATTATTTAAATACCTAAGTACCTTGCATATAAGTTTTTGTTTTTCCTGTGTAGAAACATCCTGGAAGTTTGTTGGAGGGATTTACGAAGACTCAAGTGAGTACACTTGCAGTGAGAGATAAATTTTTAGTTGCGGGCGGATTTCAAGGAGAACTTATATGCAAGGTATGCTCAGAGTTTTACGAATCGTGGATTTCACACTATAATTACATGCTATCTAATCAAGGAACTTCATCTATTTCCACATTGGTTTGATTCAGCATCTTGATAGACCTGGTGTGAGCTTTTGTTCACGTACAACTTATGATGATAATGCTATTACCAATGCTATTGAGATTTATAACAAACCCAGGTATTTGCATGAATTTTGCTCGATGTTGTTTTTGCCAACTTGTGCAACCTTACAGCATCTAACTGACCTGTTGGTGTCTGTCTATCTGTTTGCAGTGGGGCGCTTCATTTTACTGCCTCCAATAATGATTGTGGTGTCAGAGATTTTGATATGGAGAGATACCAGCTTGTTAACCTTTTTCGCTTTCCTTGGCCGGTGAATGTAAGTCGCTACTTGTTTCTTGTTTTTTGGTTTTGGCTTTGGTATAAGTCGATCCGTAGCACTTATGGCAGTAAGTTTCAGCTACAATTACGTTTTGGAATCTAATATCTTCTTTGTAATTGTAGTTGTTGTACCCATGAATTGTTTAACAAAAGGGCTTCTTTGTATATGACAGCACACATCTTTAAGTCCTGATGGTAAATTATTGACGATTGTGGGAGACAGCCAGGAAGGCCTTCTGGTAGATCCCAACACAGGAAAGGTGCGTATACGATCTCTGTGTTTTTAAGTATCCTGAATAAGTATGATTTCCTAACTGAATTTGGAATTTCCGACAGACGCTGGGAACGGTATCAGGACATTTGGACTTTTCATTTGCATCAGCATGGCACCCAGATGGGCTTACTTTCTCCACAGGAAACCAAGACAAGACCTGCCGGGTTTGGGACATCCGCAACCTGTCTAAATCTGTTGCTGTCTTGAGGGGTAACCTTGGAGCTATCAGATCCATCCGATACACATCCGATGGGAAATACATGGCCATGGCTGAGCCTGCTGATTTTGTCCATGTGTATGATGTCTCAAAGGGGTATGAAACAGAGCAGGAGATAGACTTCTTTGGGGAGATCTCGGGAATATCCTTCAGCCCAGACACAGAAGCTCTCTTCATCGGCGTTTGGGACCGCACTTATGGTAGTCTCCTTGAGTATAGCAGGCGCAGTAACTACTCCTACCTTGATTCGTTTCTATAATCACCCCGACCCATCGGATGAATAAAACAGTCTTATAAAGACATCTGTGCTTCACTCTCCTGTGGCGTTGTTAAACTGAGAAAACATAAAAAGTAAAATCCATCTTGAATGATGTAAATGATGTGTTGTGCAATTGGTGTAGGATGTCATAGTGAGTCGATTTAGTTAGTTGATTTTCTTATTTCGAGTGTTGAGGTTCGTGTACAGAAGTGTTTATGTTCGGTGTGACTTGTGAGTTTGCATCAAGTCTTCAACTCTTGGTTCGGCTCCCTGGCTCGTTTGTTGGCTATGGTCACTTGTAGGAACTCGGTTTGAGAGTTGTTTGTATCTGTCGATTGTTCGATCAATTAAATAATGTTTTTTAACATTTTTGTTTCCTTGACTATACTAATTCACTTATGATGTAGATTGTGGACTAAATCGAACTAAGGAAAAAGTAAGGTCTTTTACTTAAAACTATCTTAAATACGGGGGGTTTGAACGCAATTATTTCACTGAAAATCTCATAATCCACAAAGAACCAACGAGAGCGTGACATGTCATCCACCCGAAATCGTATCCTCACAAACAAAATCTTCTTTCTGCTTCTTCTCCTACTCAGAAGCCAAAACTGATCCCTCAGATCATAAATCCAAAACCACTCACTGAAATTTTCTTAGAGAAGAAGAAGAAGAAGAAGAAAATGGCGACAAGTGCATCTGCTTTGCTCTCACCTACAACCTTCTCCGCTGCAATCCCCCAGAAAACTCCTAACTCCATCTCATTCCATGGCCTCCGTCCCCTCCGCCTCGGTGGCTCCTCCTCCGCCTTACCAAGGCTATCAACCACCGTCGGAAGAAAATCCTCCTCTGCTGTCGTGAGAGCCGAGCTCAGCCCTTCCATCGTCATAAGCCTTAGCACAGGTCTTTCCCTCTTCCTTGGCCGTTTCGTCTTCTTCAACTTCCAGAGAGAAAACGTAGCGAAGCAAGGCTTACCGGAGCAGAACGGGAAAACCCACTTCGAAGCTGGTGATGAACGTGCTAAAGAATACGTCAGCCTTTTGAAATCAAACGATCCAATAGGATTCAACATTGTTGATGTTCTTGCTTGGGGTTCTATTGGACATATCGTTGCTTACTATATCTTGGCTACTTCCAGCAATGGATATGACCCAAGCTTCTTTGGCTGATTCATTTCTATGTCTCTCGTATATGTAT
>CM051362.1:26372941-26447941 GCA_028015245.1 Cardamine occulta | reverse complement strand
ATGTTTGACTTGTATTGCAAGCTATCTAATCTATCATCTATCATCTGTCTTTGTCTCTTCTTCTTCTTCTTCTTCTTTTATGGTTGTTGTTGTTGTCTGAGAATTCTCCCTCAAATTACATTTTCATTTATGCTCAAGATTTTCGATTTAGTTTTAAACATTGATTAAATCACTACCCATATTTTGGTTTTTCTTTTTTAAATGGTATGACATGAATTTTTGTCCCAGCCCGTCCTTAATCTTTGAAATAATAACACTCTTGTGTGAATTCGGTGTTTTTGATAAATAGTAATTAGTCATCTATAACATTGTTTATGGATTTATTGGGGATCAACAATGTTAGGAAGAGCTAACTCAACTCTTGAAGCAGAGAGTTTGGCTTTAATGATTTGCAGAAATAAAACAATAAAGGAAACCAAACCTCATTTGATGACAAGAGTTGCCAAGATTCTGCATCTCAATCTATGGCCAGTTGTACAACTTACTATTATACTAAAAAGTCTCATTACAGAAATATAAAGTTACAAACAGAGAAGACAACAGCAATGGAGAAATACTACTGGCCCTCTTCTGAGCTCATCTTCATGCTGGTAACAAAATAACCCAAATGATTAATCCACCATTCCATTAGTAGACAAATGGTAGAATTTTTAAAACCATTTGCTAATTCTAATGTTTTATGTCACATACTTTTGATTTTGTTTTCGTTAAAAAAACTTCATAAACTAAAGTACTAAACGAGAGAACCCGTGGTTTTAATTTACTAAAATGAAAAATGTAAAAGGAAAGCTAAATTGAGAAATGGGCGGATGTGCAATTAAAGCCCAACACAATTAAAAAGAGACCACCGTCTTTCAATTTCACAACGACCAGTATCTACAATTGTGGGGATGTTATTAGAAATGCCACAGGTCCATTAAGACTTTTAGAAAAAACTGAGAGGTTTTCAAAACTACCATTTTCTTGTGGCACTAGATTGGACGAAAAGACGACAATACCCTTGAGTTGATGGACAAGAATATAAACCAAAGTTACCAAACAAACACAATTATATTTGAGATGAACAATTTGTTCCGATGGACAAAACACATATGAATGCTTGTTAAATATTTTTGAAAACCCATAAATTTATAAACCCAAAAATTCATAAATCGAAAATGCTAGAAATCATGACAATCAATATTGATCAATGTTGTAGACAAAGAAAAGAATGAACAAAATCAGAAAAAACAATTGGGAAAACAAACCGAAAATCTGAAAATTGTTTTCTTGTAAAAGAAAAAAGGATAAAAAAGTAAGAATGAGAGGAAGACGAAGAGAGAAGATGAGGAGATTAAAGAGAGATAGAGATGGATAAAGAATGAGAGAGGAAGAGAGGAAGAGAAAAAGAAGAATAAATGAAGAGTGTGTGAAGAATATCACACATCCGATGTGGAAAGAGATATTGAGTTACATATAAAGGATATGCGATACTTTACTCATTGGTAATTGGTTTTGAGTTAGAAGCCCATAAAACTTAATATGGTATCAGAGCCTGAACACACGCTGACCTGCTAATCCGACCCAGAAAGTGGTCCGATCACCCAACTAATTAATGGCCCAAAAGAAGGCTCAATCCCATCGAGATAGCTAAAAATAACATTATCTCGAGGGGACGTGTGAAAAATATTCTATATCGGATGTGAAAAGGGAGCTTGAGTAACATATAAATGATATGTTTCACTCTACTAATTGTCAATTAGATCTTTAGCTGTCTCGATGGAATTAAGCCTTCTTTTTTTGGCCATCAATTAGTGGGGTGATCATGCCACTTTCTGGGCCGGATTAGCAGTCTAGCATGTGTTCTGGCTCTGATACCATGTAAAGTTCTATGAGTTTCTAACTCAAAACTAATTCAAAACTAATTGGCAATGAGTAGAGTCACTCATATCCCTTTTAAGTTATTAAAGATCTATTTTCACATTTGATGTTGGATATTGCCTTTTTTTCAAGTTAGGGATAAGGTTTATTGGTATTAAATAATTAAGTAAAGTTAATAGATTTTTTTGCTAATTCTGTATTTGAAAAAAATATAAATGTAGTCAGGGATAAGATATTGGTATAAAATAATTAAGTAAAGCTAATAGATTTTTTGCTTTGTATTGAAAAAAAAAATGTAGTCAGGGATAAGGTTTATTGGTAATTAATAATTAGGTAAAGTTAATAGATTTTTTTGCTTTTGTATTTGAATAAATAACTAGGCAAGTCATTAAGTCAGATTTTATTTCTCAATATATATATATATATATATATATATATATATATATTACTCAGAGCCTAGCAAAAGCCAGATAAATATTTTACCAAAGAAAAAAAAGCCAGATTCGATTTTGTTCTCTCTAAATCGCTTCTTAAGCTCATCGTTGTTTCAGTAATTGAATATGAAGCTAAACATGGAGATAGAGAGACAAAGGACTAACGAGTCACAGATGGGATATTTCTTGTTACCCAAGCAACTTGATAATACTGATGTAATCATCATCAGCGATGACGAGGAGGAGAAAGCAACCTTTGAGCCGAAGAAGAAGAAGCCGAAGTTAGGGTTTCCGAGGGACAACGTTGACTCCTTTGACGAATTAAGTAAAATGTTCCAGGGGTTACCGGAGCTGGAGGAGGACAATGATGATTTGTGGTTTTCTTCTATTTATCATAGCGAGACGAAGACGGAGGAGAAGAAGGACGGCGACAAGAAGAAATATGGACACGTGTCACTTGATGATTTGGGGGTTACGGTGGAAGATCTCAAGAGAATTCCATGGGAAGCGTTTGATCCGACATGGGAGATTAGGTCATGGGCCAGAGATCCATGGCTTGGTGGCTACATCCAAGACATATTCTCTCCTCCATATTATTCCGACATTTAATCACTTCTTTTTAGTCTGTGTTTTGGTGCAATGATTCGTGTGTCTCTATCTTTCGTTGTTGTTTTTGTTTTACTCTGGATGCTGCTTTGTAATTCTATGTTTCAGTTTCGTGAATTGAATACATATGAGTTAATTAGTGCAATGTCGATGATTCAATATCATGTTAGGTTCTATTCCGCATCATACATAAAATGTATTTTTTGTAAACAATGTTACAAAATTTAATTAGTTTTTCGACTGTGATCAAAGTTAATACATATAACTATCCATAGGAAATAAATGTTTTTTTTTTGTCGAAAAAAGAAGAAGGAAATAAATGATTTATTTGTCTAATATCATCAATTTGGGAGGTCGGAACATCGTTGATGTTCTTCCATTGGATGCATCGTTGCTTCTTTGGCTGATTCATTTCAATCTCAATCTCAAGTACCGATACAACTCTCTGCATTTGCCTGTAACAATGTTCATCAAATGATGTTCCGAGATTAAGAAAGTTCATTACTCTGCATAAGCGCTATATCTTACTGAGCTGGGAGAGGAAAATTCAAGTTTCTGCATGATATAGATTCAATTTTCTGCTTAGATCTGCCATTGCAAAGGCTTTACATCAAGAAATTCAAGTTGGGACTTTATGAATACTCTACTTAATCTGATGTGCCTAGCTCTTGTACCTCTTATGGTTAGTGAAGGCCCATCATTGTGCAACACTTGATCGGTTTGAGGCTCGAGCAAGGTTATTATCTCCGCAAATCCATGCGATGCTAATTGCTAAGAGACTAGTGACTTTGTCACCCATTTTTGTTATAAAAGCTTATCATTTTCTTTGATATAAACAACAACTTGAGATTTTTTTCTAAACCTATATCTTACAATTCCGAGCCTTTGATCTTTGAAAAAAGCTAACAATATGATTCTTTTATCAGAGGCAGGATTGGAGCTTTTCATCTTCAAAAGTCCTCTAATTTGCAACTAAGTAGCTATGCATTCGAATCCAAAGTTTGCTGGATACATTAATGCATGCAATTTTAAGAAAGCTCATCTTCAGAAAAGCAAAGGTTTGATCACTTTCTAAGGCTTAACTTAGATATGTGTTTGTTTTTCTTTCTAAGTTGATTGTTTGCTTTATGACTATAGAAAATTCCAATTGAGCTAACACATCTTTAATCCTAACACTAATAACAAACATAAACACATATATACGAAGGTGCAAACATACAATAAACCTAACAATAATGTGGTTTAAAAGACTCTATCCCAAATGATATTTCAAGTTTATAAGTCAAGACTAAGCCATAAATGTTTGTAGATTTTAAAGTTTTTTTTTTTGGATTTTGCAAAAAAAAAATGAAAATGCAAGAAGTTAAATAATATAAAGAAATAAATTATTTATAATTTAAATAAATTGTGGAATCATTTTCTGAACAAAAATATTGCAAAATTATGTTTTTTTTTTGCCATAATGCCAAATCCACCTTCTTCTTCTTCTTTTTTTTTTTTTTTTTTATACCAAAATTGCATTATCGTGTGTTTAATGCCAAAATCATTAAATTGCATATTCCAGATAAAATTGTTAATCTACGATTTCCTGCTAATACTGTGAAACCACATTTTCTTTCTAAAGCTGTAGAACAAAAAGTTCATGGAAAAACTACAAAATCTCATTTTCACGCCCAAATAGTGAATTCATGTTTTCTCGTCAAAGTAACAAAATCATATATTCCCGCAAAAACTGTGGAGTGGCGATTTTTAGTGGAACTGCGATTTCTCGCTAAAATAAAAAAATAATATTTTCACGCAAAAATGTGTTAACCTGAAATGGTTCATGGAGAATGATACAATGTAGCATTCTTCCTCACTATCCTGGAACTGATTCTGTGTGCATAGACGGCGTTATATATTACTGTGCTTCCACTAGAAATAAAATTTTAACATCGTTGATATTCTTGGGGTTCTACTGGACACACCGTTGCTTAGTATATCTTGGCAACTTCCTGCAATTAATCTCAGTCTTAAGTATACGAATATGTTTGTCATTGTATCGCAAGCTATCTATATCTATTATCTCTACCTTTGTTTCTCCTTCTTCCTCTATTATTGTTCTTGTTGATGTCGTCTAAGACTTCTCCCTCGCTTTGCAAACTGTTATCTTTATTCATCTACCAAGAGCGGTTTACAAAGACAAGAAAAGAACATACATGTACTTTGGAATTTCATTTACGCTCAAGATTTTGATTTTGTTCCAAATATTTATTAGATCCCTACCAATAATATTATTTTTTCATTCTTTGTACGTTATGACATACATTTTAATGTAAATCTTTCAAAATAACTATTAAGTGACTTCGGAGTTTTTGAAAAAACATTTAACAAGGAAGCCGTTATGCTTAAAAAGCATGTTCTAAGACTATGCAACCCAAATTAATGTCTCAACACCTTTCTTCCTCGTAAGAATTACTTTCAGTCATTGCATGTCTCATCCTAGTTCGTGTGTTCGTGACGAACATGGATTCTGGACTTATTGATGAGGATCAATAATGTTATAGCTAGCAAGACCTAGCTCAACTCTTGAAGCAAAAACAAAATATAAAGGAAACAAAAACTTATTTGATGAAAATAGTTGCCAAGATTCTGCATCTAAATTGATGGCCAGTTCTATAACTTATTATTAAACAAAAAGTCTCACAACAAAAAGATAAAATGACAAACAGAGAAGACAACAACAACATAGAAACACTTCTGACTCACCTCTTCAAGTTTCTTCTAGCCTCTGCGAGTTTCAACAGGATCAGTTGGAGTAGGGTGGTAAAGAACTCCTTTGAGCTCTTCTGAGCCCATCTTCATGGTTATGAAATAACCATGATCGAATTTGGAAGTGATAACCCCATCCATTGTGAAAACATGATGATTGGCATTAATGTTAAGACCTGGTGCTGGGTCTTGGAAGTAATACATTTTCTCGAATTCAAGAAGCATTTTCCCATAATGCTTCTTCAAGAGGACTGCTACATTTGATATTGTAGGATTGAACACTCGCATCACTTCGCAGCATTTCCGATCTTTGATAACCTAAAATGAAAAAGATTCAAAGACAGAATTAATTGGATATTATTTAATGAACAAACAAGATTACATGTTCAATAGAAATATGAACTTAATTGTTACCTTGTACTCAAGACCACCTCGAGATGTGACCTCGACGAAAAGTTGATGTAGCTTGATGCTAGTTCCACCCATAATAACAATAGGATTTCTTCACAAAAAGAAAAATCATTAACAATCCATTAAATGAAATCTTCTTCAAGAGAGGTTAGATCAATTAAGGCAAACATAAAGAAGATTTATAAACCAGATCGAAGAGGATAGAAAGCAATCTCAATCACCCTTACAATATCTAACACAATAGGAGTCATTTATCACCCAGAGCTCAATTGCATGGATCACTTTATATAAGATAAGGAAAAGATAAACTCACGTCACAGTTATGCTCGAAGATTCGTGAAAATCAGAGAGCGTATCCCAAAAGAGATTAGCGTCTTGGACAAGACTCTGGCATGAAGCCCTACGAGAACGAGAGGATTCGCCGTTGGCGAAAGTAGAGCCATTAGCGGGAAGCATTTGAAACTCCGAGAGCTAGGTCAACATTTTTTTTGTCTTGTGGTTAATAGTTAACTTTAGATGGATTAGCTTTAAGCAATGCGATAAGATGTTATTCTTTTTATTTGGTCAACAATGACATGTTATTCTTATCTGCAACTATGGTGTACATATTACAATGTACCTTTGGGCATTTGGTTTAGTCAGTTTATCCGGTTTATTCAGTTTTCAGATTTTCCGGTTATAAATTGTTTTTGTTGTATTGAATCAAATAAAAGTTTGGTTAGGAACTCGGATTTTTCGGTTTGGCTTTAGGGTTTTAAATTTGTACCGAAATTAACCGAAATAGACCAAAATAAAAATTATGGGTTCAATTAATAAATTTACATTTACAAACCAAACTAATAAAATAATGTACCTGCTTAAGAAAATAAAGATTATCGGCCCAAAACTACCTAATAAAATATTGAACCTAATTAACATTTTGGGCCTATTTATAAACCCAAACTCATCTAAATTTAGGGTTTTCAATAGACACGACGACGGCCGACGATCGTTTCTAGCTTGCTCACCGCGTGAACTGTTGTAACGAGGTTGATGGACTTAAGTTTGATGTTGACGACGGGATGAAATATGAAATGATTGAGTAATATTGCTAGTGAGAAAGATGAGCGTTGCCGCCATTGTTGATAGATCTCGTGGAACGTTTCCGTCACCATTGATAGAGTCCTTGCCGGCGTTACTCTCTTCCAGACCACCAGATCTTTCAAAATAACAAATCTCCAAACATCAAAGGTGTAACATCCTGATTTCGGGTTTATGGTGGTGCATGAAAAACGTTTAAAAGATTTAATTTGCCTACCAAAATACACTTATCTTTTCAATCACTTATCCAAAAAGAACTCCAAAGTTAAGGGTGTTTGGGCTGAAATAATATTAGGACGAGTGATCTATTGGAAAATTATTTTTGGTACCATATGAGTGATGTCAAAACACGTACTGATTTGTAGAAACAATAAAAGAATCTTTAGAGCCTCATGGTATAACGCACAGACCTATGGAGAGCCTTAAGTAAGATAAGTCAGAAATAGCAAGGACTAATTAGAAGGTGCGTTGGAGGAGGATAGACCCACGGACCAAGAGAGGGTGTAGGGACCCACAGACGTTCGCGGTAAAGATGTTACAAAATTACTCCAATTAACGAGACATAGACATTAAAGCCGCTAAAAAAACATCAACATTTCACGAAAATTATAGTATTTATAAAGATTTGTACTGTAACATCTCCATGTTATACCTTTGCACATCCTCAAGCCAAGTTGCAGCAGTTTTTTAGTCCTAAAAGTTTCAGAAAGCAAATCTCAACATTCAAATAAGATGAAAGAAGAGATTCTATATAATATTCTTGCATTTCATGTAAGCGATGAACCATTAAAAAAAAAATAATTAATTTGCTAGAAATATGAAATATGTTCATATCCAAAAAAAATTGAGTATTTTATTACATTTGTCACGATTTGCCGATTTTTTTTGTAAAGCACGTCAATGCGTCTTTTGCAAAAGAAGGGAGAAGAGTAACGTTCATGTTCTATCTCCTTGGAGGATTGGAAAGAAACAAATAAGAAAACATGATTGGTATTTTTCATACCCTCTCGCACAAAATACATAAATTGGCTCTTGAAAATAATACACATGCTCGAATTGAAAGAGCATTTTCATGTAATACTTTTTTAGAACAAATGCTGCATTTATTATTGTTGTCCTAAATTTGAATGCTCCAATCACTTGTTGCATTTACGATCCTTGATCACCTAGAATAAAAAGGATCATTTGCCTTAACCATTCGAAACCCTAATTGATTTCTGCTTCCATCTCTTGCCAAACAATTATCATCAAACCCTATATAATTGGTTTTACTACGGCATTTGGCTGTATGTAATACATATGGGTCATACAACAAGAACAAATATAATTTTCCTATGAATAATGAATCTTTTAAGTTAATATAACTATGCAAGCTATAGCGAAACATTTGGTTTTACAACAAATGTTATAGTTATTTATAGAACAAAAAAATCTTACTATTGTATTGGAAGAGTCACAATAATCTCATGATTCAATTATACATAGAAAAAACAAAGACAAACTGGTTTCTATAATATCGGTGTTGTTTCTTAACCGAGTTCAAACATGATAATGCATGAAATCTTCAGCTCCAATGAAGAAAATTGGAAGCAACAACAACATCTTTTTCTTGAACAAAGAGGTCGTCTGAATTCCGTAAAACGGCGTGGACCAAACAAAGCAAGACACATATATAACGATGCCAAGAACTAGACTTTGGAAGCAGTCAGCGAACCACAATCCCCAAATAGAGCCAAAGATCAACCCGAGAGCGATCACACGGTCGCTAATATGTCGACCGTACAAGACCAAAGGATGGTCTCGGTAGAAATAGAGGAGTAGCCACATGACAACAAAAGATGAAACGGTGAGAAGAGCCGTCGGATCATTTACTTATGAAGATGTTTGCAGAATGTAGTGAATATAAAGCAATGTGCAGACTAATTGATGAGATGATCAAAGATGGTTATCCAACTACAGCAAGGACGTTTAATCTCTTGATATGTACTTGTGGTGAAGCAGGTCTTACAAGGGAAGTTGTGGAGCAGTTTATCAAATCGAAAAGTTTCAATTACCGACCTTTTAAACATTCGTACAATGCGATTTTGCAATCTTTGTTAGGGGTGAAGCAGTACAAGCTGATTGATTGGGTTTACGAGCAGATGTTAGAAGACGGGTTTTCGCCTGATGTTTTGACTTGTAACATTGTGATGTTTGCAAACTTTAGGTTAGGGAAAATAGATCGGCTTTACAGATTGCTTGATGAGATGGTTAAAGATGGGTTTTCTCCTGATTTCTATACTTACAACATCCTTCTCCACCATCTAGGAACAGGAAACAAGCCTCTTGCCGCACTTAACCTTCTGAATTATATGAAGGAAGTAGGAATAGTGCCCGGTGTCATCCATTTCACTACTCTGATAGATGGGTTGAGCCGAGCTGGGAAGTTAGAAGCTTGCAAATACTTTATGGACGAAATGGTGAAAGTTGGATGCACGCCAGATGTTGTTTGTTACACTGTTATGATTACAGGATATATTTCAGGTGGGGAGCTCGAGAAAGCCGAGGAAATGTTCAAAGAGATGACGGTAAAAGGGCAACTCCCGAATGTTTTCACATACGACTCGATGATCCGCGGGTATTGTATGGCGGGTAAATTCAAAGAGGCGTGTTCGTTGCTCAAGGAAATGGAGTCAAGAGGGTGTAACCCTAATTTTGTGGTGTATAGTACACTGGTGAACAATCTAAGAAACGCAGGGAAGCTTTTAGAGGCTCATGAGATAGTAAAGGACATGGTAGAGAGAGGGCATTATGTTCATCTTATTTCAAAGTTGAAAAAATATAGAAGATCTTAGTCTTTTTAGTTTTTGTTTCAAAAGGCAATTTTGTTGTATCGGTTAAATTTAATAGTAGTTGTCACTTCTCATGTTCCTTTCTCAAACATGTTTTAGTACAGTGTTCTTATAAGTTAAAAGACATTGTTTACAGTGACTGAATTAACCAACAAAAAAAAAACTAAAAAGACTCGTCGACAGCAGGGTTCGAACCTGCGCGGGCGAAGCCCAATAGATTTCAAGTCTATCTCCTTAACCACTCGGACATATCGACTTACTGGGTATAACTGAAAAATAATCATATATAGCTATTAAATTAATGAACTTAGCCCAATAGAGGCCCATAAGTGGTGGATTGAATCTTCTAGTTCACACTGAAGGTTCTCTTTACGACTTCTGCCGCGTGTTTCATTGTCGAGACGGTAAAAACTCCCTCTCGGAATCTGAATCCGATCAAATCTGAAAAGCACCGGCGAACAATCTCTGAGGCGCAGATTTAGATTTCATCCCGGAGAAAAAAATTGAAGCCCATCGTGAACTATCACTGCAAAGGGATGATGTGTTGTTAACGGAGGATTGGAATTAGATATGTCATCGGGAGGAGCCGGAGAGTACAACGAAGACAGACATCTATTGCGATCCACCGACGGCGATGAAGGCGGCATTGGTGGAGGAGATAGTGATCTCGATGTTGAATCTCAGTCCCCGGCTATCAGAAGTGGAGCAGGAGGAGTTAGAGATCTGTTCAAGCATTTGGATCGGAGATTTTCTCTTTCCGGGCGTCGTTTAAGCTTCAAACGGATGGAGAATATCAGAGTCGATAGAGAGCGTCACCATCCTTCATCTTCTTCGTTTTCGGGTGGAGAAGAAGATGGTGGTGCTATCAGTTATTTACATAACGGTGATGACGAGTACGGATTTGATGAAGAAGTGCTCGGAGATAGTGCTCCACCTGAATGGGCTCTGCTTCTCATCGGATGTCTTATAGGTGTTGCCGCTGGAATTTGTGTCGCCGGCTTCAATAAAGGGGTACGATCATACATCAGATTTCGATCTATCTTATATTGAACATCCAGAATCTGCTAATTTTGGTTTGAGCTTTACAATTTGACTGCTGATTCAACAGAGTAGTTTTTTTTGTCTAGGTTCATGTCATTCATGAGTGGGCATGGGCTGGTACTCCCAACGAAGGTGCTGCATGGCTTCGTCTACAGAGATTAGCCGATACTTGGCACCGGATTCTTCTAATTCCGGTCACTGGGGGTGTTATAGTAGGAATGATGCATGGTTTGCTTGAGATCTTAGACCAAATTAGGCAATCAACTTCTTCTCAAAGACAAGGAGTTGATTTTCTTGCTGGTTTATTTCCAGTGATTAAGGCCATCCAAGCTGCTGTGACCCTTGGTACAGGATGTTCTCTGGGTCCTGAGGGACCTAGCGTCGACATTGGAAAGTCCTGTGCCAATGGGTTTGCACTCATGATGGAAAACAACAGAGAAAGGAGGATAGCCCTCACTGCAGCTGGTGCAGCTTCTGGGATTGCATCTGGTATGATCTACACTCTACTATATTGCTACTTAACAATAGCTTTAACCTGGTGAATTTGATCAATTAATGTCCATACTATATTCCTGGTATCTTTTTTGTCTTATGCTAGCTTTATGGCCCTTCGTTCTTTTTTGCTTACTTTCTTTGGTCCCAGATTTGTGTATGTGCTATATAGCCCACAAATGTGCCTATGGATCTTAGGTTCTATTTTTGGTAATGATTACTGAAAAATAGTTTACTTATGGCTAGTTTGAAGTATAATTGGTGGGTAATGGTGTTTCTTACTAAAGATGAGAGCACTGAGATAGGCACTACATTTCTTTGTTTTTCTCTAGCAGGAATTCAGTTTGCTGCACTTTGGCTTGTTCATGGTTATAAACCTGATTTTACTTGATTTTTGTTTTTTGTTACAGGTTTCAATGCAGCAGTGGCGGGTTGTTTCTTTGCTATTGAGACTGTTTTAAGACCTCTACGTGCCGAGAATTCGCCTCCATTTACCACTGCAATGATAATATTGGCCTCTGTTATATCATCGACTGTGTCAAATGCGTTGCTTGGGACTCAATCAGCTTTCACCGTCCCCTCATACGACCTGAAGTCTGCTGCAGGTATGTACAAACCTTCCAGTTATTATAGGAGAATATGATTTAGTGTCCAGCTGGATAGGTGATAATATTATAAAGTATCTTGGTATATTTAAATAACAAAGACCCATATTTATTTGCTTCAACGAGTGTCTTTATAAGTTTTCGAGCATGTTTTCACTTGTCTCCAGAGCTGCCTCTGTACCTGATATTAGGCATGCTGTGTGGTGCTGTCAGCGTTGTTTTTTCTTGGCTTGTCACGTGGTTTACCAAGTCATTCGACTTCATCAAAGAAAAATTTGGTCTTCCTACTATTGTGTGCCCTGCACTAGGTGGCTTAGGAGCTGGAATAATTGCTCTCAAGTACCCTGGAATTTTGTATTGGGGGTTTACAAATGTTGAGGAAATCCTGCATACTGGAAAGAGTGCTTCAGCTCCTGGAATCTGGTTATTAGCTCAGTTAGCCGCAGCCAAAGTCGTGGCTACAGCTCTTTGCAAAGGCTCTGGGCTTGTAGGCGGTCTATATGCACCAAGTTTGATGATTGGTGCTGCTGTCGGTGCTGTGTTTGGGGGTTCAGCTGCTGAGATTATTAACAGAGCTATTCCTGGTAATGCTGCTGTGGCTCAACCACAAGCTTACGCTCTGGTATTGTATTTCCCTTTTTCGCAGGCCCTTGCTTCAATGCTTTTATTTTTTGTAATTTTAATACCGTCCAATTTGGTTGTTATGAACTCTGACTCATCAAGGTGCCCTCGTTTTATGTGATGCAGGTTGGAATGGCTGCGACACTAGCTTCCATGTGCTCTGTTCCCTTAACATCAGTGTTACTGCTGTTTGAGCTGACTAAGGATTATAGAATTTTACTTCCCCTCATGGTAAATATTCTCTTTCCCCTTCAGTTTCGATGGTGCTTATCATGTAAATTCGGTAAAAGGGTTCAGAAAATATTCCCGAGTTTCCCTGTTTAACTAATTGAGCAGTAAAGCCCTTGTTGAAACTATGAAATGTATTATGCTTTTAACCAGAGGTCCAGAGCTAGTTTTTACGTTGATAAAAACATTTTTTCCACTTGACATGCTGTGTTTTGGTTAGTAATTTGATCAAGTTGTTTGTGATCTGATCTCTCTGTCGATTTTTCTGTTAATAGGGAGCAGTTGGATTAGCAATATGGGTTCCCTCTGTAGCAAACCAAGGGAAAGAGAGTGATTCATCTGATGGTCGTAACACAGGAAGAGGATACTCTTCCCTTTCACCTTCCGGGCGTAAAACTGAAGGCCCCTGGAGACGCACGGATAATGCTGACTCCCTTGAGCTTACCGTCATAGAAAACCCAGACCATAAATCCTTTTTGGATGAAGAAACTATTTTAGAAGAGTTAAAGGTTTTGCGTGTTATGTCAAAGAACTACGTGAAAGTTTCTCTGGGAACAACTCTAAAAGAAGCAAGAAACATCCTTAAAGACAGCCGTCAAAACTGCCTTATGGTGGTCGATGACGATGATTGTCTAGCCGGAATCCTAACACTAGGCGACATCAGAAGATACAATAACGTCTCTACAATCTTAGATGTAAGTAGTGAAATAAAACAAACTCCCCTCAGTCTCATCACTCTCGCAGTTGAATTTAGCTAACTCTTTGTCTCTTGCAGGAGAATACATGTCCGGTCTCTTCTGTGTGTACTAAGAAAATAAGCTACCGAGGTCAAGAACGCGGTTTGCTTACGTGTTATCCAGACGCGACGATTGGTGTAGCCAAAGAGTTGATGGAGGCAAGAGGTGTGAAGCAATTACCAGTCGTAAAACGAGGTGAAGTAATTCACAAAGGGAAAAGAAGAAAACTGATTGGTCTTCTTCATTATGACTCTATTTGGAATTTTCTCAGGTAAAAAAAGATCTGCTTTTATTTACCCAATCCAAATCGAAATTTGACCGAATCCGAAAAGTTCAATTTTTTTTTTTTTTTTTTTTTTTGTAATGCAGAGATGAAATGAGTCGTAGGAGATCGATCAATGACCGGAGAAAAGACAAAGAGGTTGGTGCAAATGGGCATTGATAGGGTTTGTGCCCATTTGGTAGAGTTTTTTTTTTGTTTTTTTTAATTTTTGAGTTACAATTGATTAGAACGGATATCGTATAATAATATTATTAGTTCTGGAAATATTGTTCTCACCAAAGTAACACTCATGATATAATCAAAAGATATCTTAGTGAAAAATGAAAATAGGTACATTTGTTTGGCCTATCTCTACTTTAAATTTTCATTTTACTATATTCAGAATTGACAATATTATGGATGAGTTTTATTGTATATTTTTTTTTAATTCTACGTTTATTAAGATTTTTATCGCATTCGTCACCTTTACATTGATTTCATAATATGGTCATGTTTCAAAATTTTCATTAAAATTACTTTTCTTTTGCATGAATGTGGTGTACAACTGTTAAATTAAAGTTGGGACTCTATTTAAAAAAATGTTAATCTTGATGAAAATATCGTATACAGAAGATCCACAAAGATAGTGTAATGACTGATGATGGACCCATGATTTACACTGAAAAAAGCTTTTACAAGCTAAATAGTTAAAGAAAGGGCAAAATTAATAAACAGTTGACTAATTGATTGGAATGTGATTGAATTTTGTTGGTCATATATTGGTAAGTGGGTAACGAATGATAAATTTAAAATGCTTAGCTTTTCCTTCATTATTAGGTCGGTCCTTAATGTCAAACAAAATTATCTAAACCAAATATGGTTTTCAATATTCTGATTAATAACCACAATTAAAGTGCAATATATAGTCTTAGCTTCTTCAAATCTTTTACTCTAAACAGCCAGCTAAATATAAAAGGGTAACTAGAAAATCAATTTTACTATTAAAAAAAGAGTATTTAAGTGGTTACTATCTCTCAAATCAGTTTCAACTAAACTCGATAAATCATTTTCGATATATGAACTTGGTATTTGAGAGCTTGAAAGATATAAAAAGACATGCATGAACTATTCGTCAATTTCCTTTTACCTAATAATGATACGTTGGACCATTAAAATGTCTTTTTCCGCCTTTTTTATTTCTTCTTTTACAAGTTATGGACTAATAAAATCAAGAAAATAAATATATACGTATGAAAAGGTGATTGTAATTTGGAAAAATAAGACGAATAATTCTTGATTGATTAGGATTTGGGTCATCATTAGGAAAATAGTCGTTTTCATGAAGTCTTCATCATCCACCTTTCAATACAAAAAAAAAATGTAGTAAACTAGCAAATGAAGTAAGTCCTAGATAGATTTACGATTGTTTTAACTACAAAGTCGTAACATTTATTAGATTTCAGAAAATTATGCGAAGGCAAATGTTTGTTTCTTAAAACACAGTACATTATTTTTAGTCAGTGAATAATTTAATATCACACTATACATAAATAAATATACTTAGTGAGCATGAGAGAATCTTTGGAGTAGAAAGAGATCACAAAATATGCGCTCGTGCGGAAGGAGGATACTGACAAAATTGGTACTCGGCCAAACCCTACGACCCACGCGCGTCAAAACAGTTTCCGGCTTTTCATAAAACCCCTTCTTATTTAAATTGTCTTATTATCTAACCTCTTAATAGTAAATTGATTTCCTAGGACCCTTGTCTTTTTCTCACCCTATTTTTAATTTCAAAGTTTCGGACCCTATTGTCATTTACATAGGAACATAACACAAGCTATATGATTTTAAAGTTATACTTATTCTATGTGTATAAACTATGTTATATGTTAACACTTGGAGAGTTTTGTTTGTTATCTTATCTATATAGCTCAATTTTCCATGTGAATGTCACGGACTTTTGAAACTAAAGCTCTATTTAATATTTATTTATATAATGTAATCATATTTGGTTTATTATATATTTATATTTATATATATGTGATATGGAAGGGCAAATAAAGTTTTATTTAACATATATATATATATATATTTCATATAATGATATCTTATTATATAAAGGAGAATGATTCAAAGTTAGTAACTCGCATGATCGTGACACGTGTCAATTAAAATTATCAGATTTTGACACGTGTTAAATTAAATAAAACCATAGATTATCAGAGAAAAAATAAAAGATAATGACCAAAACAAAAAAAGGAAATTACATAAAAGGAAAAAGAAAATTTTAAAGGTAGTCCATAATCTTAAAAAAAAAAAAGGAATTTAAAAAGGGATACAATTCTAAAAGGAAAAGGAATTCTATTATTCCATCTCTATAGTTATTAAGTAAAAAAAAAGGATAAAAACGTTTTTAATTAAATTAAAATTATATTTTTACAACATTTATTTTTAAAGAAGAAATTTTAAAGTTATTTCCTATTTCTTAAACCTAAGATAAATATGAAGAATAAAACCATAGATTTATCAAAAAAAAGAAAAAGAAATTAAAAAAGGGATACAATTCTAAAAGGAAAAAGAATTCTATTATTCCATCTCTATAGTTATTAAGTAAAAAAAAAAAGGATAAAAACGTTTTTAATTAAATTAAAATTATATTTTTACAACATTTAATTTGAAAAAAGGAAATTTTAAAGTTATTTCCTAATCCTAAAACCTAAAATAAATAAAAAGAATAAAACCATAGATTATCAAAAAAAGAAAAAGAAATTTAAAAAAGGGATACAATTCTAAAAGGAACAGGAATTTTATTATTCCATCTCTATAGTTATTAAGTAAAAAAAAAGGATAAAAACGTTTTTAATTAAATTAAAATTATATTTTTACAACATTTAATTTAATTTGAAAAAGGAAATTTTAAAGTTATTTCCTAATCCTAAAACCTAAAATAAATAAAAAGAATAAAACCATAGAATTATCAAAAAAAAAAAAAGAAATTTAAAAAGGAATACAATTCTAAAAGGAAAAGGAATTCTATTATTCCATCTCTATAGTTATTAAGTAAAAAAAGGATAAAAACGTTTATAATTAAATTAAAATTATATTTTTACAACATTTAATTTGAAAAAGGAAGTTTTAAAGTTATTTCCTAATCCTAAAACCTAAAATCAAAAATAAAAGAATAAAACCATAGAATTATCAAAAAAGAAAAAGAAATTTAGAAAAGGAATACAATTCTAAAAGGAAAAGGAATTCTAATTTCCCACTCTATAAAACATTTGACACCTTCACAAATTCATAACCAAAAAAAACTTTTACAGATCTAAACAGTTCATAAACTTTTATTTAATTATTTTCAGGTTTCAAGAGAACTACAATGAGTCTTTGAAATTCTAAACAACAAGGCGAGTATTTGACATTGGATCGATTAAATGCAATTTCATACCGTGCATCAGTAGTTAGATCTAATCAGAAAGTGGGAGGCAAGAAATCTGAAAAAAAAACAATGAGCTCATAGGAATTAATTTCCTCTTACTTGATGAGAAGGTTAGTTTTATTATTAAATTAAAAATATGTTTACCTAATTTTAAAAACTTATTATCTAACTCTAATCCAATTTTTTATAGGAAAATACTATTCAAGGTTCTGTACACCATTCCCTTCTTGAAAAGTTTGGAGATCAATTATGTGTAGGAAATCTTATTGAAATTTGCAATTTCAATTTGCAAGAACGCAATAAAATTACAAAGTCTCTGATCATAAATTTATGATCGAGTTATAGCTGAGAGAACAAAAATAGCCTCTGGGGACAACAATTTTGCCAAATAGCTCATGAAAAATTTCGACTTGAAATTACAGTATTTAAATTGAAATTGAAATCTGTTGAAGATTTATCTCGATACATTCTTGATTTTTTAAATTTAAAATTTATATTCTATATATATATTTATATGTGTATTTGATTTTTTTTTAAATATAGATGTAATTGGCTATATCAAAAATATGGACAAAACAGGATGTTAAGTAGTCAAACTACTGACCAAACTAAGAAGGGTTACTCGACTTTATTATTAGAAAGGTAAGTTTTTTTCGTTTAGATTGCACTCTCATCATACTTTTAACGGCTACTATTATTTTTGTGTCTCTTATTTGTTCATATTTTTTAATGAATAAACATTGGAATAGAAATATCAGCAACAATATGGGAAGAACAAGCGAACAATTGGAAGATAAATATCGTGGGATGAAAAGTGATAACATTGTTCTCATCATGACAAGTGTTTTGATAAAGACGTATCAAAGTGCAATTTGTGCTGCATCTTCGGAACCAAATTCTATTTAAATCATGATTTTGATTCATTCTTGCATTTCGAAAAAAGGTATATTTTAAGTTTTTTTTTTAGTTTCAAAATTACTTATTTGTTGATACTTAATTTATCGAATTAATTAAAATCTATATTGTATCTCTTTAGCTTTAAATACGATGGAGGGTGTATTGTTAATCTAGGCGACATGGTGAAGAACAATCAATTGATAATAAAGATTCGAAGCCCAACATTCAATTAATGATCTTTGGGAGTTTATCTCATCCGATGTCCCTCGGTAATGCAACTACATTCAATTGATAATTTCTCGCATATCTTATTAAATGTTAGTGATACTAAGATAATTGCGAAATATTTTCAAACTTATTAATTTCGGGATAAGAAATTTGTTTGCAAGGCAACTATTACCGAGATTGTGTCACGTAAAGGTTGGAATTACATATCGTGTTCAAGTTGCTCAACAAAGTTAACAAAGTCGAATCATCGCTTTCTTGCCAAAAATGTGGTAAATCACAATCGTAGGATTGCTTGAGGTATTATTCACAATATTATAATATCTCGTTATTTTTCTATCATTAAGTTTTGCAGATACTAACTCATTATTTATCTTCGGTTTGAATTGAAGTAATAGCGAGGCGATGGAAAAGATTCTGCAACTTTTGTCATATTTGATGAAGATGGTTCTAAAATCATTTGGAACAACTCTTGAATCCGTAAGAATGATATATAATGTAAATATATTATATTTGTGTTGACTTAAATTTTATCTAATAGTTGAGCCAATTTTGATACTGATTAAAAAAAACTTCGGACGAACAAGAGTTGCACAGATTCCCAAAAGTGTGAAGTCTATCGTAGGTGAAACTTATTTATTGAAATAAAAATTAAGAAAAAGGATTTTGAAAGATCGTGATCGAGCTTCACAGTGTCAAAGATTCTCAACCACAAAAAGGTACATATAAGATATGCCAATTTTTGCTTGCGTTATTATAAGTGTATATTAGTTAACTTAACATTTGGTTTTTTTTTGTCTTTTATCTTCAGCCAATTTCGAACGACAAGAATTGTGAAAACAATTGCGAAGAGCGAAAGAACCAACTGGCAATCTTAAGAAAAAACAACGAATTGAAGTCTAAATCTTAGTATATAAGATAGTGTTGAAAGACTAAGCTGTGTGTGAGGTTTTTTTTTGTTTTTGGGTCAAGTTTGTTAGGTTGCTTTTAAATTTTTTTTAATATACTATACAATGAGAAACACCTAAAGTTATACTATAGTTTTGGTTTCTATTATCTTTTCACCCTTTTATCCTTTAATTTTGTTTCTTAATTATAGACAGAGGGAATATAGACATGTTACTCTGATTTTGATTGCTCATTCCGCCCCGCGTGTATAACAAATTCTTTCCTCACAATCTGGAAATCTTTATACCAAAAACAAATAATTACCCAAGCATTACAATTATACCAGAATCATCAATTGCGGTTTGCAAAATCTGATGGTTTATTTTGATAATAAGTCAAATCTATCAATTCACAGCTTGAAACTCTATGTTCATCTTAATACATATCAAGAACCCAATAATTACGTGAAATCAACGAAATCGATCTCACCCTTAAAACAAATAACATCACTATATTTTCTAAATATAATAATTTTTAAAAATTTAAAAGGAAAAAAAAAAGATTAGTAGAGATGACATGAAACATTGAAAGTACAATAAAATTTTAGGAAAAATGGATATTATTTTTAAAATATAAATGTTAAAAATATACTTAATTAGTAATAATATACCATGAAAGTAAAATAAAGTTTTAGGAAAAGGGATATTCTTTTTAAAATACAAACGTTAAAAATATACTAAATTAGTAATTACATAAATTAAAGCAATTAAAAAACGAATGTGCTAATATGGTTACTTTTAAAAATATTTATAACATTTAAAAAAGTAAAAATAACTAACGCTACTAAGATAAGGATGATTAGTTATTCAATCCAAAGCTATTGAAGAAAAGGAATCTGCGTACAACTTCCTTTTTCAAAAAAAAGGACAAAATAGTCCCCTATACTTACCTAGATCTATAAGGAAATTGACAATATAATCCAATCTATAAATAGTTGAAGAACATGCATTGTGTAAATTACGAGAATCAACTGAGGCATCAAAACATGAATACCAAAGATAAATCGCAAATAATGAAAAAGATAAACAACGAGATAACAAAAGGAAACGTATTATGAATGATGCTCAGATTGCTATAATGGAGAAGACGCTTATAGCGAGAACCTCATAAGCGGATCAAAGCGTACATTACAGACATGGGTCGACAAACTAAATCAAAGTGTAAGTATAAAACCCACTTTTAAATTCACATATATTTTTGGAAAATTCCAGCCTAACATTACTTTTACAAAATATAGGGTCCCGAAGCTTACAACTACGACTTAGAAATTGGTAAGAACTGATATTCTATCCTATTAAAATATACAATTTTACACTTCTATGTAACAAAAAATATATTGCAGGATTTACAACAAAAAAACAAAGGTAGTTCGAACTACCAACAAATCAAGCCCATCAACTTCAAATCTGGAAATTTTTCTAGATAATGTCTCAACAATTACGAAAACTGAAAATAATTCGATAGCAATACATCGACGGAGAAGATATTGATAAGAATCAAGGAAAACATGTTGGAGACAAAAGCCGAGATGCCTAAGAAAAAACTAGCAAAAAATAATGGTTACTGAGTTGATGACATGTACTTACTTGTGATACATTGGTTTGGAAATCTGAAAGTGTGCATGATTGGGAAAGCATTGAAATTTACAATTTGTTGTCAACAAGGACGAGTTGTCCTCACGCGACCTCGACACCCTCCAGCTTATTTAGATGACCTACTTATCACGATCAACATCGTTTAGAAACAATATAAGAGCATACAATTCAATGCTTGCTTTTACATCTATGGGAGGAAAATAGATTACGATATCAACTCGGAGATGGTCCTTACACTTTTCGTATGCATGGTCGAATTACCACAAAATTGGATCACTGCTGCGGACAAAGGAGAAATACCACGTTTTGCAGCTCTACATATATGATACATGTCACGAAGTTCAAAACCGTCTCAAAGCACTAGCAAAAGGAAAAACGAATGAATTAGATGAAGAAATTCTAAGCAGATTGATTGAAATGATAGACATTAACAACAAGCTAGCTAAGGTGTTAAGAATCGCTAGAGATAGATCTGAATTGGGAACAGGTGAAGAATTCTCAATTAGGCTGATAAAGAATAAAGAGCGTGGCGAACAATTTGATATTCCGAAGGAGATGAGATTGCGGGCCTTATTGTGGGTGACTTGACTATCCTAAATTCAGCAGAGACATTATAGTGCATCCTAAAATGGATAAACCTCAATGGATAAGTATCTTACATCCATTGTACATGACACTGCAGTATCCTTTGCTTGTTTCCATATGGTGAGCAAGGCTACATTGAAAAAAGCATTCCGTCTGATTCTGGCGTCTGCAATCAAGAGATCATATGTTACTATCGCGAGTATTATGCATATCGGATACATACAAGATTATCTTCTCCAGGGACAATAGTTCGTTCAGGTCATCTTTTTCACCAATACATCGTTGATGCATATACTACTTATCGAACAAGAACGTATGAACTTTTATCAATATAACCGATAAAGCTTAGACCTATACAACAATGTATGTGATGCAATTGATCAAGGGATTCAGATTCAAAAACACTTGGTAAGAGAATTATTCTTCCCTCTTCATTCACAGGCGGACATGGTACATGGCGGAGAATTATCGAGATGCAATGGCAATATGCAGATGGTATGGAAATCGAGATCTTTTCATTACTATAACTGCAAATCCAAAGTGGCAAGAGGTGACTGATCATATAGAGAAGCGAAACGAGAATGCAAATGATAGACCGGATGTTGTATGTCGAGTGTTTAAAATGAAGTTAGACGAACTTCTTGCAGATCTACAAAATGGACTATTCTTCGCCCCATTTCTGCAGTACTAATATTAACTATATCCATTAATTATTTTTCTTGAGCTATATTTACTAATGATTTTAAAATTTATAAACAGTTGTTCACACAATCGAGTTTCAAAACGTGGCCTTCCACATGCACATATACTTTTGTGGCTACACAAGTCTAAAGAAAATCCATCTCCGTAAGATATTGATAGTTTCATTACATCGCGAGTTACCAAACAAAGAAAGTGATCCGAAGGTTTTCGATTGGTTGAAACACTTATGATGCATGGACCATGCGGGAGAAAGTGTATGGAAAATAATAAATGCACAAAAAAATTTCCAAGGCCCTATAATGGCGCTTCAACTATCGAGTGAAGCTGGCTACATTACATACCGTAGAAGATCCGATGAAACAAAATTTGTAATGAAAGGCGACACAAAGCTTGACAATCGCTACGTTGTGCCTCATAATCTCTTACTCCTGAAAAAATACAAGGCTCACATCAATGTAGAGTGGTGCAATAGGTAAATCGCCATAAAATATTTATTCAAATATATCACAAAAGGTGTAGACATGGCTACTTATCTTGATCGAGAAAGTAAAACCAGTGAATCGAAAAACGAAGAAGAAAAAATCAAAAGAAGAGATTAATGAAATAAAGAACTACTTGGAATGTCGTTACCTTTCGAAGCATGTGAAGCTGCGTGGTGAATTTTCGCATTCGATATACATGAACGAAAACCTGGATAACAAGGCTACCGTTACACTTAGGACCAACAGACCATCGTTTACCTCGAAGGGAGCAATCTAGAAAACATTATTTCAAAAGAAGGAATTGAGAGAACAATGTTTACCGAATATTTGGAGATGAACAAACGTTGTCTCGAAGCAAGAAAACTTACATACACCAGTTCCCTACAAAGTTTGTGTGGAATTCAGATGAGAAAAAAATGGAAAAAAAGACAAAAAGGATTCAGCATTGGAAGGTTAGTGAACATTCATCCAAGAGCAGGAGATCTATACTATTTGCGAATGTTGGTGAATATAGAGAGGTAAAACAAGCTTTGATGATATACTTACCGTGGACAATGTAAAGCACACATCATTCCAAGCGGCATGCTATGCAAGAGGTATGTTGAATGGCGTCTGAGAATGGAAAGAGGCCATGGATGAAGCAACAATATGCATATCCTTACCAGCTCCGTGAACTCTTTGTGACATTGTTAATTTTCTGCGAGTTAAGTACCCCACATTCACTATGGGAGCATTGTTGGCGTCATCTAGCAGAAGATATTCCACGTATACAAAGGAAGACGTTAGACTTCAACAGTATGGAATTCCCAGATCAAGTCTTACAAAGTTACACACTTATAGAGATAGAGAGAATCATGACACTGAATGATAGATCACTAAGCGAATTCGAAGATATGCCAAAACCAGACAAGGAGTTGCTAAAGAAAATGAATAACACAATGCTAACTGACGAGAAAAATTACAACATTTCTGAACAAGAAGAAGAACATTGCAGGTTGATAAAAACATGAAATGACGAAGAAGAAAGTCTATGGCTGTGATCAACTCAATCGACCATAAAAAAGGAAATTGTTTTTTTTAAATGGGCGGGTGGAACAGGAAAGACATACGTCTACAAGGCGATTATCTCGAGTTACGATCACAAGGAAAAATTGTTCTACCAGTGGCGTCATCTGGAATTGCAGCTACACTTTTACCTAATGGCGAACTGCACATTCCCGTTTCAAGATTCCGATAGATCTTCATCAAGACAGCATGTGTAACATCAATCGTAGTTCTATGCTCGCTGAATTACTTAAACAAACATATCTTATAATTTGGGATGAAGCACCAATGTGTCATCGATTTGCTTTGAAGCTCTTGATAAGAGTTTGCGAGATGTGCTCTCTCGAGACAGATCCAGATGCAGACCAAAACCTTTGGTGGGAAACAGTTCTTCTTGGAGGCGATTTTAGACAAATTCTGCGGTCATACCGCAAGGCACCAGACAAGAAACAGTTAAAGCAACGATCAACCGATCAAATTTATGGAACTACTTGCTCTGTATTCACTCTTGAGAGAAATATGAGGTTGCACCAAGCGGAAAAAAGATTTTGCAAGATGGTTACTATGTGTTGGTGATGGCACGACACCTAAGCCTCTAAAACATAGAAATTCAAATGATGAAACATCCAAGCTGCAAATAGACCAGGAATTGCTCTTGCAAAGCGATGAAGATTCTGAAGAACACATTGCGAAGACTACATATCCAGATTTCCATACTTTGTTTAAAAGACAAGGATTATCCGATTGAGCGTGCAATTCTTACTCCTACAAACGAGACAGTAGATAAAGTGAATAACTACATGTTATCTTGCCTGAAGGAGAAGAAAAGGAATATTTGAGTTCTGATAGTATCGGTGATGACAAAGAAGAAGTGGCAAATCAACATATTCTTTACCCCACGAGTTTTTAAACACTCTGAAATTCTCGGTATTCCAAACCACCAACTAACTCTCAAGATAAATACACCAATCATGTTACTAAGGAATTTAAATCAAAGAGAGGGCTTTGCAATGGGACAAGATTAATAGTAACTTCGCATGGGCACAAGGATTATCGAGCGGAGATACTTACTTTGGAGATCAAGTAGGAAAAGGTTCTTATTCCTAGAATAATTCTAACACCAACAGATGCAAGATGGCCTTTCAAACTAAGAAGACGTCAATTCCCTGTCGAGTTTGCTATGCAATGACTATCAACAAAAGCCAAGGTCAAAGCTTGAACAAAGTTGGTCTATATTTGCCAAATCCAGTTTTTTTCTCACGGACAACTATACGTTGCGTTATCAAGAGTGACAACAACTGCAGGACTCAAAATTCTTAATGTTGGAGCGAACAAATCGACAATAATATCTTAGATAACATTGTATACCAAGAAATTTTCAACAACATATGAAATTTTACAATCACTTTAATTCATTCAATATAAGAATATCTTAGAAACAAAGACACAATATTTTTTTTACATCAAATCTCAGCATTTCAATCGAAATATGGACAAGAGACTAAACAGACATCAAGAGACCAATCAAAACGACAAAACAAACTAAAAACAACCAAGCAATCATCAGGTGGAACTGATTTGGAATCATGGAGCAACAACAAAAGCAAACAGGTTGATAGTAAGAAAATCGGTCAAACAACAAACAACTTTGAGATTAAAAACATACGTTCTGGGTATAAAGCAACATGGAGCTTTGCAATTAGTAAAACATAACAAAACAAGACAATATTTAACTAAAATTTTCCAATTGAAACATGAAAAGAAAGCAAGTAGTATTATCAATCATTAAAACACGTTACAAGTAGTATTATTAATCAATTAACACACTTTACAAGATCTTTGGTAGGCGATATCAATTAAAAAACATGAAGCAGAGATTTGCGATATCAATCATAAACAAGAAAGACAAATCACAAGCTAATTGATATTGGCATCATACCAAATAGTGCTTTCTCTTGGGATTGGGTATAAGAACGGCAAGTAGAGCTCACGGTTGGGAAGACAAAGTAAATCATCAATATCCATAGGGCGTTTTGATTTTCAAGCGGTGGAGAATTGCTCTCGGCGGTGGAGAGTTGTTCTCGGGAGGTGGAGAATTGAAAAAGATTAATTGAAGAAGAAGATGATTGAGAGAGTAGAGGAGTTAGATCGATTGAGAGACTAGATTGAGTGAGCGAGTAGAAGAGTTTCTTTGTTTCTTTTTTTTGTTAAAGAGCTGTGTTTTCTTGTTTCTACAATATAGAAGAAACAACGATGTTTCTTAATAAAAAAACGCAAACAGTTTCATACTGAATAAACACAAACGAGCATATATACTTCAACATCTACGTCTTGAATTAAAAATATATAGAATTATTGTCCATTTTATGTCTTTGTGGAGAAAGAAAAAAAAAAAAATCACCAGGTAAAAACAAATCTACATTTATTTATTTTTTTGGACAACAAAAAATCTTATGGAAACAGTGTATTTGTTTTAAATTTTCACTTGCTTTATATAAGATTTTTATTGGTCCTTATTTAAATAAAAAATTAAAAAATTTATCCATATTTTAAATTCAGACATTTTAAAATATAGAACATTAAACTAAAATTTATTACGAGAAAAACATACAATATATGATTAATAAGATACAATAATATTTGAACAAATATTAAAAATTCATACAAAAATTACTAATGAATTCAACCCGTGCAACGCACGGGTCCTAATCTAGTATATTATAAATGATAGCAACATACGATAATATAGATGTCGGAGATTCCGAAAAACAAACATGCTAAAATATAATTAGAATTATTTTCTAACACATGTCACAAAACTATAGATTATTTTTGGATATTAGCACTATTATTTTTGGATATCCTCAAAACTATAGATTTATTTGTGGTATTTAGAATTGTTTTCTAACACATGTTTTTTTAAATTCAAAATATAGCGCTAGCAAACACTAATTCAACTTCGTTTATCTAATCGAGGTAACTGCGTAGGTTGGAAAAAGTTAAGACTTATGCGGCAATACATAAATAAAGACAAAAATCGGGCCACATAACTAATATACAAAAGGAAACGAGGACCGAAGGCAAATTAAGAAACATATTTTTAAATTTTAATAAGCTAGTGCTTCGTGCCGTGTAGGGTTAGAAAGTTGCATAAATGCGTAGAAACATACGAGAACTCAGGGAAAAAGTATGCCTTTATCGTAATTATCGTCAAATTTATCATATTTTAGTTTCTTTATTTCAATTAGGGATTACTATTTATATGGGAACGAGAGACCTATATCTATACGTGCCGGGTCATTCATCTAACCCCAAAAAGTAAGATAAAGGCACATAATTATTTATTAGGAACGTTAAATGAATCGAATCCAAGTGTTTGACTAAAAATCCCAATTAAGATTTGTTACCAACGGACAAAAGAGAAAAAATAGCTGTTGTACAGACTAGTTGAAGTTTGTATTTTTCGTATTTAAAAGGTGATAAATCCAAAGTATCTCACATTTTTTGTTAGTGTAATTTATACTTAAATTATTTAATTTGGAGGTAACTCATTGTTTTGTACTTAATAGAATATACTCTATACATTAAAAATAACTTTCGTAAAGCACAAAAAAATGAATTATAAATCAAATCGTATAAATTCAATAGTGAAACCTGAAACCTTCATTTTTGTGATTAAATTAATGGAAGAAAATGAATTAGTAGATAGAGATTATAAAGAGAAAATTAATCTTTAGTATCATGATTATGTTTTCTCTTCTTTTTCTGTAGGATTGATTATATGTCTTCATTTATCTGCTTTTCCTTTTCTTGCCTTCTTTTTTTCTTCGTATTATTAAAATGTTGTTCTCTTGTTGCTTTTGATATATTTCCTCGCAAAGAAAAAGAAAAAGAAAAATATATCGAAAATAACAAAAGAAATCATTTGCTTTTATAATTAGACCTTTTGATATTTCTTTCCAAAACAAAGACTAATAAACCATTAGCTCCTCAATTACGCAAAAGATAAAGAAAGAGAGCATTTTTTTTTTCCGGGAGAATTCTTGATTTTCCGGGAAATTTTTTACTTTTTCTTTCTCCTTTGTTGGTGATGGTCGTGCTAAAAAAGTCTCCTCTCTATGTAAGTACTTCTTTCTCATCTACGGAATCTTAAACCATCTGATTTTGGGAAAAGAAAACAAAAAATCTAAACTTTGGTTGTTTTGAATCCGACCATCTCTGCGACATCGTACTTGAGCAGAAACAGTATCTGAAAACTCTGTCTTTGTCACTCTATCTCTCTTCTTCCGTCAACGTCACAGTCGTCTCAGTCAAACTTAGTTTCAACTCTTTGCTTCTTCCTCTACGTCTTCTTCTTCTTCTTCTTCAACAAGGTTTCCTATTTAGATTGATAAAGATAGTTTCTTTGTTCTCATTCTGAAAGCTTACTCTGTTTTTTTTTTCAGAGAAATTAAGCACAGTGAATATTAGCTTTTGTTCCTTTATGTCCGTAAAAGAAGATCCTTACTCCTAATTCAAACGCAGATACTCAGAGCTTTGAGTTTCAACCTCTACAAGGCATTTAATCGAACACTTTGGTGGGTCAATGAAGCAAAAATGGCTGTTAGTGTTGATACTCTGTTTCTTCACGACTTCTCTTGTGATGTGTATTCATGGAAAGAGGCTTATCAACGACGACTTCAACGAAACTGCTCTGTTAATGGCGTTCAAGCAATTCTCTGTAAAATCTGATCCTAATAACGTTCTTGGTAACTGGAAATACGAGTCGGGTCGTGGATCATGTTCTTGGCGAGGTGTTTCTTGCTCTGTCGATGGAAGAATCATTGGACTAGACCTCCGAAACGGTGGACTCACCGGAACTCTAAACCTAGTTAACCTCATGGCGTTGCCTAATCTCCAGAATCTTTACCTGCAAGGAAATGATTTCTCTTCTTCTTCTTCTAAAGAATCGTCTGGTTCTGATTCTTCTGGTTGTTATCTTCAAGCTCTGGATTTGTCTTCGAACTTGATTTCAGACTATTCAATGGTGGATTACGTTTTCTCGAGATGTTTGAATTTGGTTTCGGTGAATTTCTCGAACAACAAACTCGTCGGAAAATTAGATTTTGCTCCGTCGTCTAAGAGCTTGATGACTGTTGATCTCTCGTACAATATCTTATCGGAAGAAATCCCGGAGAAATTTATCGCGGATTTTCCGGCGTCGTTGAAGTATCTCGATCTGACTCACAACAACTTATCCGGTGATTTCTCCGATCTAAGCGTCGGGATTTGTGGGAATCTCAGTTTCCTCAGTCTATCACAGAACAATATCTCCGGCGATAAATTCCCAATTACTTTACCTAACTGCAAATTCCTCGAGACGTTAAACATCTCACGTAACAATCTCTCCGGAAAAATTCCCGGCGGAGTATATTGGGGAAGTTTCCAGAATCTGAAACAGCTCTCTCTAGCTCACAACCGTTTCTCCGGCGAAATTCCACCGGAGCTTTCTCTACTCTGCAAAACACTAGAGATTCTTGATCTCTCCGGAAACGCTCTCTCCGGCGAACTCCCTCCACAATTCACCTCTTGCGTCTCGTTACAGAACCTTAACCTCGGAAACAACTACCTCTCCGGCGATTTCTTAACCACCGTCGTGAGTAAAATCACCGGAATCACTGATCTCTACGTGGCTTACAACAACATCTCAGGCTCTGTTCCAGTTTCTCTCAACAACTGTTCAAATCTCCGTGTTCTTGATCTAAGCTCAAATAGTTTCACCGGAAATGTACCGTCTGGTTTCTGCTCTCTGCAAAGCTCGCCGGTTCTTGAAAAGATTCTCATAGCCAACAATTATCTCTCAGGAACAGTTCCTATGGAGCTTGGTAAATGCAAGAGCTTGAAGACGATTGATCTCAGCTTCAATGCTCTCACTGGTCCGATTCCAAAAGAGATATGGACGTTACCGAATCTTTCGGATTTGGTTATGTGGGCTAACAATCTCACTGGAACTATCCCAGAAGGTGTTTGTGTTAAAGGAGGAAACTTGGAAACTCTCATCCTCAACAACAATCTTTTTACCGGTTCAATCCCTGACTCGATCTCAAAATGTACCAACATGATCTGGATCTCTCTTTCTAGTAATCGTTTGACCGGGAAAATCCCTAACGGAATTGGTGATCTTTCCAAGTTAGCTATCTTGCAGCTTGGGAACAATTCTTTATCCGGGAACGTTCCACGCCAGCTAGGGAACTGTAAGAGCCTGATCTGGCTTGATCTGAACAGCAACAATCTAGATGGGGACCTCCCAGGTGAGCTAGCTAGTCAGGCCGGGTTAGTAATGCCCGGGAGCGTTTCAGGTAAGCAGTTTGCGTTTGTGAGGAATGAAGGCGGAACAGACTGCAGAGGTGCAGGTGGATTAGTAGAGTTTGAAGGCATTCGCGCAGAACGACTAGAGCGGTTTCCAATGGTTCATTCGTGTCCCGCGACACGAATATACTCAGGCATGGCAATGTACACTTTCTTAGCTAACGGAAGCATGATCTACTTCGACATCTCATACAACTCGGTTTCGGGTTTTATACCTCCTGGCTATGGTAATATGGGCTATCTCCAAGTCTTGAATCTGGGACATAACCGTATAACTGGAACCATCCCGGACAGTCTTGGAGGGTTGAAAGCTATCGGTGTTCTTGATCTATCTCATAACGATCTTCAAGGGTACTTACCTGGATCGCTCGGATCGCTTTCTTTCCTCAGCGACCTCGATGTTTCTAACAACAACCTCACCGGTCCAATCCCATTTGGAGGTCAGCTTACAACATTCCCTGTCTCAAGATATGCAAACAACTCTGGCCTCTGTGGTGTTCCTTTGCGTCCCTGTGGCTCAGCTTCTAGACGGCCTATTACCTCCCACGTCCATGCCAAGAAACAAACTCTTGCAACCGCTGTGATTGCTGGAATCACGTTTTCTTTCATGTGCTTGGTGATGCTAATCATGGCGCTTTACAAGGTGAGGAAAGTTCAGAAGAAGGAACAGAAGAGGGAGAAATACATTGAGAGCCTACCAACTTCTGGAAGTTGTAGCTGGAAGCTCTCTAGTGTTCCTGAACCGCTTAGCATTAATGTTGCTACGTTCGAGAAACCGCTGAGAAAGCTCACTTTCGCGCATCTTCTTGAAGCTACAAACGGGTTTAGTGCAGAGACTATGATTGGATCTGGTGGGTTTGGAGAAGTCTACAAGGCTCAACTCAGAGATGGATCTGTTGTAGCGATCAAGAAGTTGATTCGAATCACGGGACAAGGTGATAGAGAGTTCATGGCTGAGATGGAAACAATAGGAAAAATCAAACACAGAAACCTTGTTCCTCTTCTGGGATATTGCAAGATTGGTGAAGAGAGGCTTCTTGTATATGATTACATGAAATGGGGAAGCTTAGAAACCGTTCTTCACGAGAAATCATCGAAAAAAGGCGGAATCTTTCTGAACTGGACTGCGAGGAAAAAGATCGCGATTGGAGCTGCAAGAGGGCTAGCGTTTCTGCACCATAGCTGCATTCCTCACATAATCCATAGAGACATGAAATCGAGTAATGTTCTTCTTGATGAAGATTTCGAAGCACGTGTCTCGGATTTCGGAATGGCGAGGCTGGTCAGTGCTCTAGACACGCATCTGAGCGTGAGCACACTCGCAGGTACTCCAGGATATGTTCCACCAGAATATTACCAGAGTTTCCGATGTACGGCCAAAGGAGATGTTTACAGTTATGGAGTTATACTTCTTGAGCTTCTCTCTGGTAAGAAACCAATCGATCCAGGGGAGTTTGGAGAAGACAATAACCTCGTAGGGTGGGCGAAACAGCTCTATAGAGAGAAAAGAGGAACTGAGATTCTTGATCCGGAGCTTATAACCGAGAAATCAGGTGATGTTGAGCTGTTTCATTACTTGAAGATCGCATCTCAATGCTTGGATGATCGACCGTTTAAGAGGCCAACAATGATTCAAGTGATGGCTATGTTCAAAGAGCTTAAGGCTGATACAGAGGAAGACGAGAGTCTCGATGAGTTTTCGCTTAAGGAAACTCCATTGGTGGAAGAATCACGAGATAAAGAGCCTTAAGAGAACTAAGAATGCTTTGTTACTTGTTACAAATTTTGGTGTCATTGTGTATATAACAGACGAAGCTTCTGGTTTGGCTTGGAGGGTTTTGTCGTTGGTTAACTTGTCAAACACGGTAAGAGAAGTTCGTCTATGTAAACTTTTGTAAGTTCCCATTTAAGAAAATTTTCGATCAGGGAAGTTTATTTCCAGAACTAAATTCTGTTAGAGTTGGCTCATTTAGAAGAAATTGATACCTTGTTTCGTTTTATCTTTCGTTCCTTGTACATTGATTTCTTGAACATGAATTTCTTCACTATTATTTTAACCAAATCTCAGGCATGTAAAAATCGTAGAGTACAATACGGCAAAGCAGCGTATAACATATATATAAATATATGACCTACCTTCACATGATTTACTTACATTACTGTATGTGTATAATGAACGCATGAAAAAATCTAGAATAATGTTATAGGAAAAAATATATCTCATGTATAAAGTCATGATTTATTTACATTATCTCATGTTTAGGGTTTCTATTTTCGTATGTGGGTTGAATCTGCTTGTAAGCTTTACTCTGCGTTTAAACCGTTGATATACTTCTCTCTGTCTTTACTGTTTCGTTGGTGCTTATTTCGTTTGGTTAATTATGCAGATTTATTTATGGTTTTCTATACTTGAGGTTGAAATCGAACGAAGACACTAAATATATATGATTAATCTCCGTTCGTGAGATGATTTATTTAGAAATCAGTTTTTTTTTTTTTTTTTTTTCTGTTTTCTTAATTCAACAACAAAATTCTTCTTTTGAATAAGATTTGAAAGCCTTTATGTTTTGGTTTTATCAAACCTAAGAGATTATAGTTTTTGCCGATTCTTATTTCTGTGACATATTGTGCCTTTTGGTTTTAGTTTTATCTTTTAGTTTTTTCTATGTTTTCCTTTAAAATCCAAAAAATCATGGGCAAACACTAATCTAATAGTGTTCTGTCAGATTTTATTTGGGGACATTGTTCCGAGAAAAGTTGCAAATTGAATGGTGGGTAGTGCATGCTTAATGAGGAGGGTATGGAATGGAAAAAACACATGGCTTAAAGAAGTCACAAGACATAAGACATGTACTTGTTAATGTAATGACTAAGGATTGGTTTCAGAATTGTTGTATGGTAAAAACGACCAATTTGTTGGATGGTAAAAACGACCAACGACATAAAGAATTCATAAGACATGTACTTGTTAAAGATTAAAGAATGGTTTCAGACTTGTTGGATGGTAAAAACGACCAACATCATAAAGAATTCATAAGACAGATACTTGTTAAGGCTTGTTGGATGGTAAAAATGACCAACTTGTTGGATGATACCAACGACATAAAGAATTCATAAGACATGTACTTGTTAAAAGACTAAGGATTGGTTCAGACTTATTGGATGGTAATAACGACCAACTTGTTGGATAGTAAAAATGACCAACGTCATAAAAAATTCATAAGACATGTACTTGTTAAAAGACTAAGGATTGGTTCAGAATTGTTGGATGGTAATAACGACCAACTTGTTGGATGGTAAAAATGACCAACAACATACAGAATTATAAGACAAGTAATTGTTAAAAGACTAATAATTTTCAAATACCCAATGTTGGGATTCCTTAATTTATATATTTTATTGTGAAAGAAAAAATGCAATGTACATGTCATTATACCGACATTCTAATTAAAATTTATTATATTCAACAATAATTCACATTACATGAATTCATAAATACTAAACAACAATCTATGTGAAAAATAAATCCAATGACTTTTAAAACCCGCAAAAGTATCTTAACATTTAGTTTTAGGTTACCAATATTGTAGAAATAAAGTATTTATATAATTACTTTCCACTAATAAAATAAAAATCTTATATTACAAAGAAGAATAAATTTATTTTATGAAAGTCTTATTTATTTTTATACATTAATAAACACTAACACCCATATTACACCTTGAAATACATATTTAGTCTTTGTAATTAGATATATTACATACTATATAAAATTCAATTTTTTATTTATACATATTTTATTATATTAATTTTAAACTCATGCAACGCATGAAATATTTACTAGTTTGTATATATCATAAAATTTCTTATTTTATGAAATGGATGCTTCTTGGAGTCTCTTGTAGATATTTATTTTGAATGTAGGTGAGACTTTTAATTTTTGTCTGTAAGTATTGCATGAATGCTAATACCATTTTCTCCGATTATTCTCTTAACTTAACTCTTATACTTGTAGTCATAGCTCTTACCACTAAAGTTTCATTAGATACTAAAGCACTAATTCATTTCTCAGTTTGCTACTCATGTGAAGCATTTTGCAACTAGACTCCTGCAAATTATGGTAGTAGTTTCTTTGAATCTCAAAAATATTTTTTGTATGTTTTCTCTAAGCCCTTGGTGATTGTTCTAAGCATTTGTTAGATTCAATAAATTGTACCTGTTGACTTGAAAATTTACAATACTACTGATTTGACTCTTAGGATATTTATTAAATCACAAGAATGTGCAATGGATCTTTCTTGATTTCTCTACCTTATTTTTTGTTTTAATAACACTTTTATATGATTGATGTCAAAATCAGAAATTAGCAAACAATTTTATCATCCCCATTGTTGGAATGTGGCATAATTAGGTGTTTTGATCTTCTATGCTCTTAAGGTTGATTACATGTATTCTATGTCTATTATTTTGTGTAGTTTGCCATAATAGTTGTTAGACTTGGAAGTTCTTGACTAGTCTAGCACAGATTATTATACTTCTTTCATATTTATTTGAATTCCGATGTTAATTTTGTTGGTAAACAATGTTTTTTTTGTAGTTTTTTTTTCAGCATTGTGTAAGATTATTGGTGAACACAACACAGTTCTTGCATTTTGGTTGGTTGTCTGATCGTCTTTTGACTCTTGCTTCTTCGAAAAGTTAGTGTGGTAAATTGATTAAACAATTTTGAGAATATTTATTCTTGGTGTTTTATCCAAAGTTATACCCAATTAAAGGTCCATCAATGTCTTGTTAAGCGTATGTGGGATATTACATGACTTGAATTTTTTCTTTAGTGCATAGTAATTTATATGAGTTCTATACACAGGGAAAATTTATGACATAGGTTAAATTTCATAGTAAATTTTCAAAATAGTCTAGATTTTAATAATTTTATTAAATTTTCTAAACCACAAAATCTGGATGATAAGCATTAAATTATGAATCCTAAAACCTATATATTACACTCTAAACTTAAAAATATAAACTCTAAGTCCGAAAACCTATAAAATACATAGCCTAGTTAAGTTATTATGAATCAAATACTTAAAAAATAAATTTGAATTTGAATATTTTTGAATATATATTTTAAATGTTTATAAATCTAATTTATAAGTTAGTCAAAAATTAGTTAGAATAAATGGTCAAATATAATTTCTATTATTTTTTTGGTTAGAAATTTCCGACCACTATATTGGTCAGAAATTTGTTGACTATCTTTTTGGTAAGTAATTTCTGACCATCTTTTTGGTAAGTAACTTCTGACCAATTTTATAACTAAAATCTATTTACACCATCGATGTTAGACTAATTGATTTAGGTCAAAATTATTAAAATTGTTTTGGCTTTTTACCTATTTCGGATATATTTTAATGAAAATAATTTCATGATGGAATTGAACAATTTTCTTGTAGGGAATTCTTATTCAGCCATGGAATTCGGGCTCTTCGGGCAAGAAAACAATAGAATTCCCACAAGTACTAACATAATTTCCTATGCAAGCAACTTCCTCTATAGAAAAAATAATAATAATAATAATAGTCATCGTGGAAAATAAAAATAATATTTTCATTAATGAAGATGAGTCTTCAATTCTAGATAGTAGCCAAAAATAAAATAAAATTAATTTACTCGACTCCATTTTTCTTTTTATTTATTTTTGGCAACTATCTAGAATTGAAAGATTATTTTTACTCGACTCTATTTTGTTAGCTACAAGTATGTGAACATTTGAAACCCCATTTTTTATTTGATTGGATCTTAGAATTGAGGGAGAGTAGAGAAGGGTCATATTAACACGACACGACCATCAAATATGAGTAGAACCTTCAAAACTGCGGTTATTTATCATTGGGAGAGAGTCCTTCAAGTCTCTCAAATTTTTAAAATTAATGATTTAAACTAAAAGAAAAAAATAACCAACAGAAAAAAGAAAAATTTGACATGAGTCTATTACACTACTGATAAAGTCTCTCAGATATTATTTTTACCGTATAGGTACTTTGTCTCTCTATGGCATATATATTTTAGCTTCTAAAATATATGATGGGACTCTGCTTTATTCCAATCAAATTCACACAGCACGAGTTTTATCATATGCCTCTGATATTAGGATTGAATAAAATAGTATATGGCAAAAGAGTACATACATTAATTAATCAAGCTACTAAAACCAGAGCTAGTTAACAACAAAACCAACCTTTGTGGTTTTCCTTGCAAAAAAGTTTCTACAACTGTTTCAGAAATTGACGTTTAAAATTATTCCTCGAGTCAACCATGTTTATGGGTTTCTCCAATGTTGAGCTGCATTTCCATTTAAAAATTTCAGAAATTGAATATGCTTGATCTTTTTCTTCTCTTTTCTCCATAGTTAACTTAACATAGAAAAGCTTATCTCTAGAATTATCCTCTTATCTTCGTTCAGTGACTAAGCTTATTAGTTGATGATTTTGACTAGAGGGAGTGGAAACCATCTTGGAAGAGTGAGACGTGGTTGTTATGAGTTATGATTTAATGTTTCTACATAGCAAGTTGTAAAGACGAAGGGAAATAGATGAAGAGGGTGAGTGTAATGGCCGGAAGATAGATTTTTTCGTGATTCTATTTTTACAATAATAACATAGATCCATGTGATCAGCTATTAACTCGCCGGAGCGTGTACTGAACTCACCGAGATCTTTGTTGTCGTGCAGACGTTCAACTCTGAGAGTCATCTGATCGAATTTCCCCATTTCAGGGCAAACCTAGACGCCATGCAAAGTCTTCTCAATGGCCGACTTAGGTTCTATGGTTTTTTTGGTTCTTAGATTATAAAATAGAAAAACATTACAAAATTGAATTATTGAATTGTAAAGTTTAAAAACATTTTTGTCTGCCATTTTTAAGTTTATAAATATTACAGTCAAAAGGTTTTTCTTTTATCTATCTATAATACATGAATCGGTCGGAAAGAGAAGGAAATATATTCATAAATCTTCATGCATAATTTTAGTTTTTGGTTGTGTGTAATGTTTTAACAGAATCATCAAAATGGTGAATGGCAATGGACATACCTATTAAGCCTATTAAAAAAGAAAAACTATTTTCTTTTAAAATTTGGGCACTTGCCATATTCCCTGGTCAACATTCATCGGGTTATCATTTTATTTCTTTCCACATTTGTTATTGACCACTAAATATAAAAGTCTTTTAAAACTGGACCAAAATGTTTTGGTCTACGATGTCAAGATAAAATCGGTCGAACCGCCAACATTAAACTGATATGATCTTATTATTTTTCAAATAACATTTACTAAGCAACACATTTATATATATTAAACTCGACTAAATTTGCTCCAATGTCCGATTGAATTTTGAAAACACTAAAAATCTGATAATATAAATTGATAATGCTTAATTAATTTTTTTTTTGACAAAACTGGTTATTTTAAAATGCGTACAACATATAGTTTTCTAGATTTTTTGGGTATTGTTTTGATTTACCGAACCGAAGTAAAAACCTCTAAAAACGAATTTAGCATTACACTGGGACAACCAAAGTTTGACCAATTAAAATTGTTACCAAAATAAAAAATTTACGAACTTTTTATATATAAGAACAATAGAACATATTGTCCTTCTATGCAGCGGCATACATCCCCTCTGTCTTCTTCTTTGTTTTCGCCTAGCTTCCTCTCCTGAAAAAGGTCTCCTTTTCTCCTTTTTCTAGTCTCACAAATTATGACTTTGACACCAAATCATTTTTATTTCAAAACATAGATTTTGTTTTTTTGGTGTATCTTGACATGGAAACAACACTGTTTTGGGCTCCACCGTCCAGTCCTAGCCCAAGAACAATATTGGCGATGTTGAATCAAACTGACAATGGTCCAAATCCTATCAATGAGATCTTCCCTCAAGCCAACTTATCAAGAGACCATAAGGATCGGTCTGAACAAAGACCTGGTCTCCGTGAGAGATTGGCTTCAAGAATAGGATTTAATCCGCCAACGCTTGACACAGAAAACATCAGTCCTTTTGCTGCACTTTTCAGGAACCCGATTGTTCCTTCTCCTGTCGTTCTATTTTCTCCAGGATTCAGTCCATCAATACTGTTGCAATCTCCCATGTTCTCCAATTCTTCACAGGTAAGTTTTAAAGTCTTTTGTACATTGATATGTGATAAACAGTTAATTGAATTTGTGATTGATATTTCATACATATTCATTGGCATTTACAATACCCAAATGTTCTTTCCATATTTTTTTATTTAATTTCATGACTGATTTTCACCGCCGAATACAAACTTTACGTACGAATGATAAAACTATATTTTGATAGATCTTTAAGGACTTTTCAACGTGGAATCCTTTCAAATGATCATTTTCAATCCGGACTAATTTATTTTTTTACGGTCGAATGTATGAAGATTCTTATACCATGTAGAAATGTTTATAGCATTTCATAGATCATAAGGTTTTGATTGTTGTTTTTTTCTTACGTTTACATCTATATATTATATATGCGTTTTCCAAATAAACATAGGATTTTTAGCATTTTAAACATCACACAAATATAAACGTATAATAAAACTATCAGATCTTAGGCATCAGTCTTCTTTTCCATAGAAATATAAAGTCTCAATCCTAAACCCTAATTAACTGTTATTGTCTTTGGTGGCTTGTTTTTACTCAACAATGATCTTCCTCCTCAGCAGCTGAATGTTGATTTGCCTCCTCGAGAAGGTAATAGATAGAGTTGCTTGCAAGTTTTTATATTTTCCCGAATATTTTCTCATATTTGTTTCACATGTGAAACAGGCTTCCGTGATATTCCAACGGAAAAGTCTGTTAATATCCCATCTCATGAATCTCAAGTCAAGCCAATTGATGCTCCCTTAGTCAATTCTTTTGAATCTGAGAACGAGCTTACTCATCAGCCGATGAACGTCAATGTACATCCTCAAGAAGGTATTAGAATAAAGTTTCTTGCGTATCAAGTATAAATCTGTTCTCTGTTTTTCCGAATATTTTATCAGATTTTTCCTTACATGTGAAACAGGCGTCTATAAAATTCCAACGGAAGAGTCTATTTCTCTCCCATCTCATGAATCTCATGCTGAGCCATTTGGTGCTTCTTTAGTCTCTTCTTTTGAATCTGACGCTGTTGACAAAGTCAATATAGAGGAGGAGAGTGAGAGCAAGGAAGAAGAGGAAGAAGAAAATGAGGATCACGACATGATTGTTGTTGATGATTTAGATGTCGGGTTTTCATCTTCAAATAGAAGGTTCCAACAAAAGTTAACATTGCAATCAATATTACTAAACAACATCTTAATTGCAAAAAAAAAGTTTCTTAACTAAATTAACCATTACATAAATTTTTGCAGGAAGTTTGAGGGATCAAGCATGATCGGTGCCACAAGAACAAATAAGACACAAAGGGTCATACTTCAGATGGAATGCGAAGAAGACAATCCTGACGATGGTTTTCGCTGGAGAAAATACGGTCAGAAAGTTGTCAAAGGAAATCCTAATCCGAGGTTATTATATCACCATGTTCTTTGTCTCTTTTATTTTCTAACCAATTCGTTTATTTTTCAATACACATTAATTATAAGCCTTTTTCAATACTTTATCTGTGGTGGTTTTGTTCAAAACTCTTCACCCAAAATACCTGATCACCTTAGAGTAGTCTTGGATTAACCAAACACATTCAATATTAAATCAAAAACATATATTACTTAACTAATATTTTTGTATGTATGTTAATCGCAGGAGTTACTACAAATGCACATCCATTGGGTGCAAAGTGAAAAAGCGTGTCGAGAGAGGAGCAGACAATAACAAGATATTGGTGACTTCATACGATGGGATTCACGAGCATCATGCGCGCAGCTCTAGGGAGAATCCTCGTTACAGGAACCGGTCTGATCCACCATTGTCTCAGAATCATATTAATCAAACCACCAGTCAGTTAAGTGGGCCTTTATCTTTGTTGAGTCCACAAACTAATATGACAAGGTTCTATCTGACCGGACTTTCGATGCTGCCGAGTTTACCAGTAAACCAGTACCAGAATTCAGGTTTTATGTACGGGAATGAAGAACCAATGATTGATGTGATCATACCGGACGGTACAAGGGTATACAATGGGATTGTGGATCAGCTCTATGCTAATTTTGGTATGAGACTTTAGACATGATTGTGCTATACAAAAGGATTTAAGCCGTGCTAGAGCGCATAGCAACCATTTTCTGTTTTGAATTTAGTGATGTTATATTTTTAAGTTTTTTGAATTTGTTATAAATGTTACATGATTATAAATTTATAATACATGGTGTTTGTTTCATTTTTTTAATAAGTGTATTAGTTTGATCATTATAAATATTGTTGTTTTCGTACTTTTAAATTAGTTATTATTATTATTATTATTATTATTATTATTATTATTATTATTATTATTATTATTATTATTATTATTATGTGTAGTTTGATTTAACCCTTATTAACAATAGAATGAGTGTATATATTTGATTTATATTGGAACATATATATTTCACAAATAACATTATGTTATATTATAATCTATAAAGACTAAAAATAGATTTATAATTGAATCATATTAATTTATATAATCAATTTTCCGATAAAAAAAATATGAAAGACATATTAAAAACTAATGCATTTTTATAAGTTCGCTGTCAGTTATAATTTTTTTTGTTAAATATTGAACATATACGTTGTTCACAAAAAGGAAATACACAAACAAGAAAGATATGAAATATATATATATATATATATATATTAAAAGAGTACTATATTATTCAATTAAATCAAGTTACAATAGTATAGATATACAAAAAAACTTGTACTCATCAGCTAAACTGTAATTTCTAACTTCTAATGAATATATCTCTTCGATAACAAAAAATGATAAGAAGAAATAATACTCTTTTGGTTGACCGGAAAAAAATTCTAACAACACCAACATGGGGTTGGGTTAGTAGTTAAACCCATATAAACTGTAAACGTATACACTAATACACCTAGAGGCCACGATTTTAATTCTTGTTGGGAGAGACCATTTATTAAAATTTGATCCCGGCCCTTGGCACAAAACTTCCATCTTATCAAAACAAAACAAAATCCGGCAACTAGAGAGTTTTAATTTTTATATTTTTGGTCCAATTCATTGTATTATTTTATTTGGAAAAGACAATTACAAGAATGATATTAAAAGTTCAAATTATTACAAATAAAAATAACACTACAAAAACTACTTTCTTTTAAAAGTTGTACACTTGCCATATTCTTTGGTCAACATTTATTTTACATTTCCGGTCAACATTTTGTTTAGGTTATTATTTTTATTTATTTTATTTTTATTTTTTACATTTTTTTTATATCCTCGGTCAATAATTTTTTGGTTATTAGTTTTTATTTATTTTATTTCCATATATGTGTATATATGAAAATAAAATAAATAAAAAATAATAACCCAAAAAAATTGACGTAAGATATAAAAAATGGTGAGAAAAAATAAAGCAAGTGTGAAACTTAAAAAAAACCCTTAATTGGTACATATATTGATAGTCACCACTAATTAATTATATTAAAACCTTACCCTAGCCAGAAATTAAAGTAGAATGAGAATATTGACCTTACCGTGAACCAAAATTAATAAAAATAATAACCAAAAAGAATGTTGACCTTCTAAACATAATTTTTTTTAAACTAAACCAAAATGTTTTGGTTTATAAGGTCAAGATAATATTGGTTGAACCGCCAACACTACATTAACAATTATTTTTTTCAATTAAAATTTGCTAAGCAACCATTTTTATATTAAACTCGATCAAATCAGATGAGTCCAATAGAATTTAAAAATACTAAAACATATGATAATAATAATTAATGATGTTTAAATATTTTTTAATAAATGTAATTGTTATAAAAAATAGTCTGAATTGACTAAATTTCGTACAATATATCATTTTTAGTTTTCATATTATTTAATCAAATAAGCTTAAAATCATGGTGTATAAATCTAATATAAAACGGAGGAAGTATAGATATAAAATGATATTTATTTATTAAACAACTCAAAAACATAAAAAATTTAATCTTAAACACCAATCTAGTACATGTTATTAGTATAATGAAGTTAAACTAGATTGAGTATTTCTAAGCATAAAATCATGGTGTATAAATCTAATATAAAACGGAGGAAGTATAAATATAAAATGATATTTATTTATTAAACAACTCAAAAACATAAAACTTTTAATCTTAAACACCAATCTAGTACATGTTATTAGTATAATGAAGTTAAACTAGATTGAGTATTTCTTATATTTACTTAAATAAATAGTTTAAAAACTTTTAAAAGTATAAGGGATACATACATTTATTCATTTATTTATATTAAAAATTACATAAATAGTGATTAACGGTTTTTTTAATATGGTGTAGCTCGGTTATATACCTTATAACTCAAAGTTTTATAGTTAAATATTATTTATTACATTAAGCCCAATCATGTCAAACATTTTTTAATGATTTTGAATTATTAGAATAAATTTAAACTAACCAAATGTATTTTTTTTTGAATTAAATTTTACAACAAATTTATTATTATTATTTCTTTTAATATACACAAAAAACAGCAAAAACTAAAACAGACCGGGATTCATTCATTTTCATGAGTTGTTTGGTATTGTTATGATTTACCGAACCGATGTAAAAAGCTTTAAAAGAAACCAAACAATTTTTAAAAACTTAACTAAAACCTCTTGTTGACACTTGGATGATATAAGTTTGACCGACCATTAAATTGTTACCAAAATAAAATGTTCAAGAACTTTAAAATATACTTAAAATTAATTTAAACCTCTTGTTGACACTTGGATGATATAAGTTTGACTGACCATTAAATTGTTACCAAAGTAAAATGTTCAAGAACTTTACTATACAAGAACAGCATCCTCCATTCCTCCTATATAAGCACATCATCTTCCTCCTAAATAAAATGCTTAAGAATTTTATTATATGAACATCTCCTCTGTCTTCCTCTTTGTTTTCTGCTAGCTTCAAGAAAAAGGTTTTTCCCTATACATCTATAAATTAAGTAATCATTTCATTAATTTACTTTTTTATCCTAAATCTCACAAATTGTCACTTTAACACAAAATAATTTTTAGTTCAAAACATATATTCCGTTTTTTTTTTTGTGTATCTTGACAATCTCAGGGATTTCTCAAAAAATGAGTGATTTTGATGGAAACTTCATGTGGACTCCACCGTCCAGTTCTACCCCAAACCTGATGAATGAGATCTTCCCTCAAGCCATCTTATCAAGGGACCCTAATGATCAGTCTGAACAAAGAACTTGTCTCGGCAAGAGATTGGCTTCAAGAACAGGATTTGATCCTCCAACAATCGAGATAGAAAACAGCAGTCCTTTTGCTGGTTTTTTCATGAACCAGACTATTCCTTCTCTTATCACTGCAATCTCTCAAGGACTTAGTCCATCAGCATTGTTGCAATCTCCCATGTTCTCCAATTCTTCACAAGTAAATTTTTCTATAACATTTCATATATCATAATGTTTCTATTTTTATTTTTTTTTGGCTTACGTTTACATCTATTATATATATGTTTTCCAAATAAACCTAGGATCTAAGGTCTCAGTCTTCTTTCCGATAGAAAAAAATAAAATCTCCATCTTATTATTGTCTTTGTTGACTTGTTTTTCCAGATTATCCTTCCATATCTTAACACCAATGACGGACCTCTGGAGATGGTGGGAAGTTCCGATGAAGGCAATGAAACAACGCTGATAATCAACAATGATCTTCCTCATCAGCCGTTGAACGCCGATCTGCTTTTTCAAGAAGGTAAAAAAAGTTGTATGCCTCTCAAGTTTAAATCTTTTCTTTATTTTCCCGAATCTTTTATCAGATTTGTCGTATATGTGAAACATGCTTCTATTATATATCTCATCTCCAGAATCTAGTGCTGAGCCACTTAGTGCTCCTTTAGCTGCTTCTTTTGAACCGGATGCTATTGACAAAGACCAAACTGATTTTCCTCCTCAGCAAGGTAATAGAGTTGCTTCTGTCTCAAGTTTAAATTTGTTTTCTATTTTCTGAATCTTTTATCAGATTTTTCTTACATATGAAACATATATATATGCTTCCATGAAATTCCCCGTTTATATTCCATCTCATGAATATCATGTTGAGCCATTTGTTGCTTCAATAGTCGCTTCTTTTAAATATGATGCTATTGATGTAGGCAATGAAGATCTTACTCAGCCGATGAACTTTTTTGTGCCTTCTGAAGAAGGTAAAAGCGTTGTTTGCGTCAAGTTTAAATATGTTTTCTATTTTTCTGAATCTGTTTCACATGTGTTTTATCAGATGTGTTACATGTGAAACAGACAACTTCTTTTATATTCCATCACCGGAGCCTAATGGTGCTCCTTTACTTGCTTCTGTTGAATCTGACATCATTGACGAAACCAACATTAATAATCTTTCCCATCATGCATTGAACGCTGATCTGCATTCTGAAGAAGGTAATAAAGTTGCATGAGTCTCAATAATCTTTTATCAGATTTGTCTTACACGTGAACTAGGTCTCTTATATCCCATCTGATGAATCTCGTGTAGAGCCATTAGGTGTCCATCAGCCATTGAACGTTAATCTGCCTAATCTGCCTCCTCAAGAAGGTAATAGATTGCTAGTTTAAATTAAGTTTAAGTATGTTCTCTATTGTTTAGAATTTTTTATGATATTCCAACGGAATAGTTCATTTATATCCGATTTCATGCTGAGCCATTTGTTGCTCCTTTTCAGAATCTGATGCCCTTGACAAATACAATATTATCTACATGGAAGAGGAGAGCAAGAGCGAGGACGAAAAAGAAAATGATGTAGAAAAAGCTGAGGATCATGAAGTTATTGATGTTGATGAACTAAATGCCGGATCTTCATCTTCAAACAAAAGGTTCCAACATAAGTTAACATTGCAAATATTACTAAACCACATCTTATTTGATGTTAAAATAACAAATGTCTTCAAAAAAGTTAACCACTACATAAACTCTTGCAGGAAGTTTGAGGGAACTAACATGATTGGTACCACAAGAAAAAACAAGACACAAAGGGTCATACTTCAGATGGAAAGCGAAGAAGACAATCCTGATGATGGTTTTCGCTGGAGAAAATACGGTAACAAAGTTATCAAAGGAAACCCTAATCCAAGGTTGGTATATCACCGTGTGTTTTTTTTTTTTTTAACAGATTCATTTATTTCCAATATAAATAAGCTTCTTTCATATGATTTATCAATGGTGGTTTTTGTTCAAAACTCTTAACCAAAAGACCTGATCACATTGGATTAGTCTTGCATTAGCCAAATACATACACTACATAAATTAATAAACCCTTTTTTGTATATATGTTAATCGCAGGAGTTACTACAAATGCAGTTCCGATGGATGCAATGTGAGGAAGCATATCGAGAGAGGAGCAGAAGATGATAGATTAGTCATTACTTCATACGATGGGATTCACAATCATCCTACACCACCTGTACGCCCAAAGGGATCTCTGAATCGGACTAATCGAACCGCCAGTTCGTTAAGTATACCTCCTTCTTCGTTTTCGACATCTATGGACATGAGTGTGCCTTCCTCTTCGTTGGGTCCACAAACTGATATGACAAAGCTCTATATGACTGGACTCTCGAAGCTGCCGAGTTTACCTGTTAACCACCAGAATTCGGGTTTTACGTACCGGAATGAAGAACCAATGACTAATGCGATACCGGATGGTACAGGGGTATACAAAAGGATTATCAATCAGATTCATGCTAATTTTGGCAAGAGACTTACTACAGATATGCTGTGATCGCTTAGATATGCTGTGATCTACAATAATGTTCAACTAGCTAAAACTCTCTCCCAAATGACAATGCACCCTTTATCAAAAGTCATATATATCTTTCTTCTCTTGTTCATTATGACTTTGTTTTTTATATATTACTGTGAAATTATGTCTCTCGTTTAATATCTAATATTAAATATTAATTCTTGGAAGAGACATTTAAAGATAGAGAAATCTAGTTTTTTTTTTGTCAAGTATTTACTCAAAAAATCATTATGATCCCTCTTTCTTGAAGTGAGTCATGAATTCTGAATGTTAATTGTCTAAGAAATTTGAATCTGATTTTATGAGCTAATTAAATGAATTATGATAAAACCCTTGAGAAAATTTAGTTCTTCTGATTTATTGGATTTGTTTTGTTGGATTGTTATAGTTTACACTATTTTTTAAGGTTTTGTCATCTGTTTTTTTTTTTAGATTTTTTTTTTTAACAACTGGATTTCATTACTCATTAATAGTGTAATCCTTCTGGAGGATTTGAACAATACAATGGGGAACATAGTAAAAAAAAACAAACTTTTTGTTATCTACGATTGGTTCTTTCGCCAAACGATCTGCTGCTTTATTTCTTTCGCGTGAAATCCATAGGAATTCTGATGAGAAGAACTTCCTTTACATGTATTTGATTTCTCTGATCCAGTTATGATACGTGAAATGTAGATGCTCACCATTAACTAGCTCTTTAACTGTCTTATTTGTCTCCTTCAAAGATGACATTTCTATAGCCTCGAATCCACGCTTGTTGCATAGTCATTAACAAACTTTGTAGTTATGCTTCCAAAGCAGACTGACATATTCTTCCTTCGCTTTGACCAGCCTCTAAATAAACATCATTTGCATCTCTCATGATCCACGCCGTTGTTGCTGGAGATCTATTTGAAATAAATCTGCAATCATAATTACACTTGATATATCATTCTCTTGGCTTCAACCATTTGGATTGAGTTCGTCTAATGTAACCATTTCGATGATTTTCCTTGTGCTCTACATGCCAACAATCAGCCCATTCCTTTGCCTCCACAATAGTTTTTTTAACATCATCACGCCATTCACTACTTTTTTTTTGATAGACCAACGAATTTCTATTCTTCCAAATCCTCCATAAAGTCTATATAGGGATTTGTTTTGTCAAAGCAGTCAGGTTCCAATTGTTATGACAATCTATTATAGTTTAAAACTTTTTTTCAAACGAACCTGTGGGATCCATAATAATTGAGTAAAGAATATATGTACCCCTCGATACAGCTTGAGCGTATCTACACTTGAAAAACAGGTGGTCTGCAGTTTCTGTTTCTTCACAACATCTCCTACATTGAGAATGAGTAATAATACCTCGGTATGTAAGAGTGGATCTAATAGCCAAAGCATTAGATAGCATTCTCCATAGGAAGAGTTTGAGTTTTGGAACCGTTTCCATCTTCCATATGGCTTTCTTCAACTCAATTGATCCATCCGATGGTCTTGCTTCATTCCCATATTCTGGTAAATGTGTTTGGCATAAATACTTCTGGAAAGTTGTTAGTTCGTGGAAAAACTATAAGAATCAGCTTCTTTGAAAGCTATGTTGCATGGAAATAAGTACATTCTGGAAACATTAATATATAATTAAAAGTCTATAATGAAACACAAAAACCATATTTTAAAAACAATTTTTTGCAACAACTCAAATCTAATACATAAATTCTATGAATGAACTCTAATTGGAAAGAGAAGAAAATCAACATAGTGATTAGACTTCAATATATCAGTCGTCGACTTAATTGGAAGATAACTAAATTAATTATGGCCTTAACTCGATTCTTCTTCTCTAGCTTTTTCGGTTACGTTTAATTATTAGAGAAAAATGAAATACGAGTAGTTTAAATTCCTCGAATTAAGTAGGGTTTCTCTATCAAAATACCATATATATTCATGTTTCCAAATTATTTATTCATTAAGTTTTCAGATAAAAATAAATAAAAAAATTGTCGCGTTTCTAAAACACATTTCCAAATTAAAAATTTTAGGAATAATGTTTTCGCCGTATTGCCTCCATGAACGTCTCCAAAAATGAAACATACCTCGAACGTAATTTCCCTACGACCTTGCTTTGCAGATAAATTCAAAGTGAGAAAGCAGTATAAAAAGAAAGTTATTCAATTACTTTGATGCTGTAATTATTTTTCTTTATGTACTGTTTAAAATATGAAAAGGGACGTTTTTGGGTGTTAGATTATATTGTACTTAACAACTTGAGAATGATTATAGCTTAAAGTTGATTGAAAAATATGATTTGTATAGGATTGTATGTTTGAGAGTTGCAAACCGACTCTCTCACATATTAATCAAATTAGGAGAAATAAAACAAAAGGAAAATATATATGAGTAGATCACTCCTCAATCTTTTCATCTTTAGTGTTCTTCTACTTGATTGATTTAGTGCATGGTTTCTTCTTCGTGATATGTAAAAATGATGTGATGTCTTAAACTATACAATTATATAAACATACTCGATTAAATAAATCAAAATTTAGAATCGAATCAAAAATTGTATCGAACCGCCGATCCATACATCGGCTTTAATATTCTTGAAAGAGGAAAATATCAAACCGGTTCCGGTTTTAATAATCTGCTATTTTAACCGAACATTTAACAAGCACAAAGCGGATTCTACCAGGTTTATCTAGTATTTTTTATTTAAACCGGTCGTTAATGTTCGGACCGAACAAGTCGGTAAGGATAAGACTAATGCTGCGTCCAAACAATACTCCTCTGTCTTTTTCATTCATGTCAACGGCTCAAAAGGGGAAGAACTAAGAGATTCTGGAATTGAAATTGAATCGAAGACGGAGAAGGAAGAGATCATAATTGACCATGGAGGAAGTGACAAGATCTGTGTTAGCCGAAGAAATACTTAATCGTTTAGATCTGGAAAACCTCTGTTCCGTCGCCTGCGTTTCGACTACCCTCCGCTCCGCCGTTGTTTCCGGCGTTCTCCCTTCTCTTATCTCTCTCGATCTCTCCGTGAGTTTCAAATTCTTCGGTTTCTTCTATAATTACTTCTCGAAAGATATAAAATTTATCGAATTTTTTTTTGTTTCTTCGTTAGTTTTTTTCTCCGGATGACGAAACTCTGAATCACATGCTTCGTGGTTGTATCGGACTCAGTAGCTTAACTCTGAATTGTCTCCGCCTTAACGCTGCTTCTGTGCGTGGAGTTCTCGGTCCACATCTCCGGGAACTTCACTTGCTCAGGTGTTCTCTTTTATCCTCCACCGTCCTCACGTCCATCGGCACTCTCTGCCCAAATCTCCGGTACAATTCCATAAACTTCGATAGATTCTTTAATAAATTCTCAGGCTTTTCTCAATCACAAGAAGTATTTAGTGTGAAGAATTGAGTAATTAAGAGTTTTTTTTTTGTGGGGTTCAATTATTTTACAGAGTACTTACACTGGAAATGGCAGACTTGGATTCACCAGTTGTGTTTCAATCTAACCTAACGCAAATGCTTAATGGATGTCCATATCTGGAGGTAATTTGTTAAAAAGCTTGCTGAGGCATTGGTCTGAAGAAGAGAGAAAGTGTGAAAATTGAATTGGGTTTTTTTTTGTTATATTCTTGTGATGCTTGCAGTCTCTGCAACTAAATATCCGAGGTATCCTAGTTGATGCTACAGCTTTCCAGTCAGTTAGATTCTCATTGCCAGAAACTCTCAAAGTTCTACGGTTACAGCCGCTTCTTGAATCCGAGGCAATTCTTCTCATGAACAGATTCAGAGTCACTGGAACTTATTTATCTAGTGCCTTGCTTTCTCCTTCACCTTCTTTTACTTTGCAAAGCCTGTCTCTTGTGTTGGATTTGATATCTGATAGGCTAATCATAGCTATCACAGGTTCGCTTCCTCAACTTGTTAAACTCGACCTTGAAGACCGTCCTGAAAAAGAGCCGTTTCCTGATGGTGACTTGACTTATACTGGACTTCAGTCTTTGGGTTGTTGTCAGCAACTTACAAGCCTCTTTCTGGTTCGAACTTGTTACAACCGTAAGATATCTTTCAAGAGAATAAACGACATGGGTATATTTCTTCTTTCTGAGGCTTGCAAGGGTTTAGAGTCAGTGAGACTTGGTGGGTTCCCAAAAGTCAGTGATGCTGGTTTTGCTTCGCTCCTTCACTCATGCCGGAACTTGAAAAAGTTTGAAGTACGAGGTGCTTTCTTGTTGTCTGATTTGGCGTTTCATGATGTCACAGGATCTTCTTGTTCTCTTCAAGAAGTCAGACTCTCCATGTGCCCTCTCATAACTAGTGAAGCCGTGAAGAAACTAGGGTTATGCAGCAATCTTGATACAAGCACGGAATCACACCAAGCTTAGATCACTTGATGATCAAAGAATTCCAAGCTTTGACTCGCGGAAGGTGGAATTGTAAGTAGAGATGGAGGTGATGTTTTGTGATTGACTCTCTCAATCGGTGGGCTTGATTGACTCGCTCAATCGGTGGAGAACTAGACTTGTTTGAATCACACAAACAATCCTAATCCTATAATCTCAAGAATCAAATGAATCTCTCAAATGAAACTTAAAGACAAACTTTAAACAAAGACAGCCTTTGAATAAAAAGGAAACTTGTATATTTCTTAGATGATTGAAAGGTGAATTTGTACAAAGGACGAAATGAGCTTTATATAGAGCTCTTACATGAGTACTCTAACGTTCTAGAAGGTTAGAAACAAGAAAGAAATCACAAAATTGAATACAAACTAGCCGTTGGACCATTATGAGCAAATCGGGCCAAATAAGGTAGGTTGTGAAGCGCCTTTTATTCTTGAAAGCTTAGGTGCGAATTGGTGGTGTCTTGGGACGTCCAGGTTCACTGAATAAGGCTCCAGAATGCACACAAGTGAATAGGAAAAAGCCGTTGCTTGAATGATATCCTTTGGCTCCAAACAAGGCAAATAAGGCAAGCTCGGTTCGAGATATGGGAAGTGAAGGTGTGGGAGGATCTGCCTGATCCTGTGCGTTTTAGTTGAAACAAATACGTGTTGTAGAGTCTCTGGATGATGGGGAAGGTCTCCAGGTCGCCAAAGATACGTTTGAAGACTCCCAAATCCAAGACTCCATATAAGGCAAGTCTAGAGTGTTCGGTTTAGAAATTGAATAACTTCCTCAGCTGATATCGGTTTGGTACGAATCCAATTTACTGAGCTTCTATGATGAGTAAAGAATACATACCAAGTTGGTTTGTAACTTAATTCCTTGCGGTTCGGCCGTAATCCTCCAAATAGTAGCCGTTGGTCTCTATCGGGTTCATTGGAAGTCTGCTGACTTGTAACTTGAATATCTTCCTCATGTGGAAAGCTTTTGAACCAAATCAACTTCTCTGTGATTCCTTGATGACTTAATATTGCCTCATTAAAAACCTTTCTAGGTAAACCCATTGGGAAAAACCCTAGACAAGGGAAAAAAGTTTGAGTCATTTTCCAACACAGTTAGGTTGATATGCTTCAATAAAGGCATATCGTCTTTGGTGCGCTCAGGCTGGTTCTCTCCAAAGGTATTGGTCGTCTGGTTGATGTCTCCTCCATGCTCCTTGATTGATGGTGACTTGATGTCCTCATCATACCTCCTCCTCTTCAAAAGGTTTCGACCTCGAGCTGTATAATCTGCACTAAGAAAAAGCAAGTTAGCTCTCATTCGTCTTTGGGAGTCTAGAGTCTTACCCGGTATTGTTTGCTGATGTGTTGTGCATCTGGCGGTTCATCTTTGAACTGGAGTATTGGGACTACTCCTCTGTTTTTCCTAATAGGTGGTGGTATCATTGGCTCAACTCTTCCTCGGACATGGTCTTCAATTTCTAAGTCTGGTGGTTCTTCCTTTGTACCTGCAATATTTCCAACTCCTTTGGCACAAATCAAGTGAATTAATACAGTCATGGAATTATTATAAACAGGTAAACATGGTTTATTCAATATAGATTTTTGCTCAGGTTTTAAATGTGTAGTAAAACAATTATTTTGAATCAAGTGTTTCGTGGGGCACCAACGTTTTCATCAAGCTCTTCTAAACTTAATAGGTCTGTCATCACACTTTTAGAATCATCGAGATTAGTTGAAGCAATGAGGCACTTTCCTGACCAAAACTTTCGATGAGTTTTGTTTCTTTTGATGCCACGTCATATGGAGTAAATGTGTGATCCGGTGGCTCTTCTTGCATTAGAATGAAGCTGGGGGAAACTTCATCTTTCTCAGGGCCTACTTTTCTCACCGTGTGCTCCATGACTTGTTCGAGACCTGCATCATTAACCCTTGGCGAAGACAAGCACATTATACTAGAATTGGACATTTCAAAACCAGATTGTGCTAAACAATCACTTGAGTTAGATGAACTCGGTTTTGGTTCAAGTGTTGTTACATTAACTACTTGTCTTTCAGGACATGTTGCAGCAAAGTGACCTTGCTTATGACATCTATAACAGATTATTTCTTTAGATTTAGATAGCTTAGGAGACTTACATTGCTTTACATTGCCGTGTGGCTCAAGCTTTGAGCTCGGACTTTGCTTGTGAACTCGACTTTTGCTTTTGGCTTCTCCTCATGTGCTTGAGTGACTAATGTGGCCTCAGTCCTCTTAATTGGTGTTTGTATCGTCCTTCTCTTCAATTTAGAATTGTATGGTTGCTTTGGAGCCGACCTCTCCTTTGGAGCTGATTGGAACAACAACTTCTTGGGAGTGTAATTCTTGTTTAGGGATTTTGGCACAAAGGTTCGATACATGCTCTGTTTGAGTAGTCCCCAAGTATTGATTGGCTGGGAATATTGACGCCAAAATTCTTCTTGTCGCCACCATTCTTGTGCTTCTCCAACTAGGGTGTCTAAGGCATAGGAAAGCCTTTCTTCTTTAGGTATGTGATGGGAACGGAACCAATGCTCTAAGTCTTCTTCCCATTGAATGTATGCCTCAGATCCTTGTTGAAAACCTGAAAAATAGATGTAATTGGATAGGTGACACCGCCAAAGAGAAGTAGAACCTAGAGAAACTAATCACGATATAAAACTAACTCCACCATCTTTTGCAGGCAAAACTGATCCCGAAGCTTACTTGGATTGGGAAAGGAGACTTGAGTATATCTTTGAATGTTATGGGTACCGAGAGAACAAAAGGGTGGCTGTAGCTGCAGCTCAACTCACGGAAACGCCTAGCATGGTGGGACAGAACGAGGTAGCGGAGACGACTTCACTTTGGAGCTGTCACCAACTGGCCCGACATGAAGTACCTAATGAGGTTAAGGTATGTCCCTCGAACATTTTCATCGAGACTTACAAAAACGTTTCCGTAAGTTGACACGAGGGAACAAGGAGCGTGGAGGACTATTTTGAGGAGTTTGAAAAGTTAATGAACTCGCTGGAGTTGGAAGAATCCGAGGAGGCTATGATGGCTCAATTCATCGATGGATTACAAGATAGGATTCAAAGAAAAGTTGAGCGTGCCAAGTACAAGAGTTTACATGAACTCCTACACTTATCGAGTCCAAATAGAGCAGCAGATTAAGCACAAGAACAACAGCAACACTCGGCCGGAATGTACCACAAACATGGAGAAATGATGTGTCCAAAGTACAAGACAAGGGAAAGGCTGTTGAGATAGATTCAAGATTCAAATCAAGAACAACCGAACCACAAAGGAGTTTCCGTGACGAACAAGCTAAGTCTTCTAACCAAATTAATCGTACTTCGTGACATTACTTGTTTTAAGTGTCAGGGAAGAGGACATATGGCAAGAGATTGTCCAAACCGGAGAGTAATGATCATCACCAACACGGGAGAATACGAGTCACAAGATGAGGCTGTAGACGAGTCCGAAGAACACGGGAAGATATCGAGTATCCGGACACCGGGAATCACTCATGATCTGACGAGTTCTCAATGTTCAAGTAGGACCTGAGGAGACCGCACAAAGAGAAAATCTCTTTCACACGATGCACCATCAATGGCAAGGTTTGCAATTTAATTATAGATGGTGGTTCTTGTACTAACGTGGCAAGCTTCTTGTTGAGAAATTAGGTCTCGTGAAAACTAAGCATCCACGCCCATACAAGCCGGTGGCTCAATGACAAGGCCGAGATGAAGGTCTCCGAACAGGTAACGGTTCCATTTAGCATTGGTAAGTATGTTGATCAAGTTACTTGTGATGTAGTGCCCATGCAAGCCGGACACCTCCTCTTAGGGAGACCCTCGGCAATTTGACCGAGAAACTCAACATGACGGACGTCTTAACCAATACTTCGGTAACACACCAAAACCGTAAGTTCACTCTTGCACCCCTCGGTCCCTCCCAAGTTCATGCACTTCACGCAAAAATGGCTAAGGGCGGAGAGGTAAGTACATCGAACCTTTACGTAAGCTACGGATCAGTTAGGTAAGTCCCTTGGTACCAAGGGCGCCCTCCTACTAATGTTCTACCAAGAGTGTCTAAGTGCAGGTGCAAGTGACCTAGATATTCCGAGGAAGTTCAACCCTTACCTCCAGAATTACTTGGACGTATTTCCGAAGAACTACCACCCGGACTACCGCCACTTAGAGGATAGAGCATCAGATCGATTTGGTTCGGAACAGCTCTGCCGAACAAACCCGCTTATAGGATGAATCCGGAGGAAAGCAAGGAGCTGGAGGAACAAATGAGTGATTTACTAGTCCAAGGTTATATCCGAGAAAGTCTTAGCCCATGTGCTGTGCCCGTTCGCTCGTGCCAAAGAAAGGAGGCACGTGGAGAATGTGTGTGTCGTGCCATCAACAACATAACCATCAAGTACCGGCACCCTATTCCACGTCTCGGCGACATGTTAGATGAGCTCTGCGATTCCACACTCTTCTCAAAGGTGGATCTTAAAAGTGGATATCATCAAGACGATGCTTGGCTGACGAATGGAAAACTGCTTTCAAAACAAAACAGGGGCTATCTGAGTGGCTTGTCATGCCCTTTGGTCTCACTCAACGCCCCAGCACCTTCATGCGCTTGATGAACCAGGTTCTTCGTTCTTTTATTGGAAAATTTGTAGTAGTTTAGTTTGATGAGATATGAATCAACAGCAAAGATCCTGAGGATCAGTTAGAACACCTAGAACTTGTATTTGAATCACTTGGAAGGAAAGCTTTATACGCTAACCTAAAGAAGTGTGTCTTTTGTACTAACAAACTTGTGTTCTTAGGTTTTGTTATTAGTGAACAAGGAATACAGGTGGATGAAGAGAAGATAAAAGCTATCCGAGATTGGCCCACTCCCACTACCATCGGACATGTTCGGAGTTTCCACGGACTAGCTAGCTTCTATAGACGATTCGTCAAGGATTTTAGCACACTAGCTGCACCACTCACAGCTGTGATCAAGAAGAATCAGCCATTTAAGTGGGGAGTTGCTCAAGAACAAGCCTTCAATACTTTGAAGGAGAAGCTAACACAAGCACCGGTTCTTTCTTTACCTAACTTTGATATTATTTTCGAGATTGAATGTGATGCTTCGGTATAGGAATTGGAGCCGTGCTACACCAGAACAAGCCCGTGGCATTCTTCAGTGAGAAGCTCAACGGAGCTGCACTCAACTACCCGACATATGACAAAGAGTTATGCGCCTAGTCCGAGCCTTACAAACCTGGCAGCACTACCTCTTGTCCAAGGAGTTCATCATCCACACCGATCATGAGACTCTTAAGCATCTTCGAGGTCAAACAACACTCAAGAGGCGACATGCAAGATGGCTGGAGTTCATAAAAGCGTTTCCTTACATCATTAAGTACAAGAAGGGCACGGAAAATGTGGTGGCGACGCCTTATCCCGACGATACATACTAATCACCACACTAGAAGCCAAGATCTTAGGATTTGAGCATCTCCAGGATCAATATGCCACGGATCCTGCTTTTTCCGAGGCTTATGAAGCTTGTGGTAAGGGTGAATACCATTCCTATTATTTGCATGATGGATTTCTTTTCAGGGATAAAAGACTATGCATACCAAGAGGATCCATGCGAAACTTGGTACTCGAGGACGCTGACGGAGGCGGCATCCTGGGACATTTCGGCGTTGACAAAACATTAGCTGTAGTGACGGAACATTTCTATTGGCGCCATCTCAAGAAGGATGTCGAGCATAAATGTGCCAAATGCGTGCCACAAAGCCAAATCCAGGTCCCATCCTCACGGTTTATACTTACCTTTACCTATCCCTAACGCCCCTTGGGAAGATGTTTCTATGGATTTTGTCTTAGGATTACCGCAGGTTCAACACAAGGATTCCATTTTCGTGGTGGTTGATAGATTCTCGAAGATGGCCCATTTCATACCGTGCAACAAGACCAATGACGCCTCCCAAATCGCCGATCTGTTCTTCAAGGAAGTGGTAAAATTACATGGTATTCCTAGGACTATTGTCTCTGACCGTGATGTCAAATTTTTAGGACACTTTTGGAGAACCTTGTGGAGAAAGCTGGGGACAAAGCTCTTGTTCTCGACTACTTGTCATCCCCAAACGGATGGACAAACGGAAGTGGTAAACCGTACTCTTTCCACTTTACTTAGAGCCACACTCGGTAGAAACTTAAAAACATGGGTTCATTGTCTACCATTTGTTGAGTTCGCCTTATAATCATGCCCGACACTCGACCACTAATCGCTCCCCCTTTGAGATTGTTTATGGTGTCAGGCCCGTAGCACCGATTAAGCTAACTCCTATGCCACAAACCGAACAAGTCAATATCGATGTCAAGACCCGAGTCGAATTCATAAGGCAGCTACATGAGCAAGTGCGAGACACAATACTCGGAGAAACCGAGAAGATCAAAGCAAAAAGGGACAAAGGACGCTAAGCAAGTCATCTTTGAGCCCGGAGAGTGGGTATGGATTCACATGCGACGGAGGCGGTTTCCTCGGAGAAGCTCCAAACTAGCACCCCGAGGCGATGGACCATTCAAAGTGCTTGAAAGAATCAACGACAACGCCTACAAGCTTGAACTTCCGTGTGAGTTCAATATTTCACATAGCTTTAATGTTGCTGACCTTTCACCCTATGTTGCAGATGAACAAGATGGTGAACCGGTTTTGAGGACAAAACCTTCTCAAGAGGGTGAGTATGATGCGGACATCAATCCAGCGACTGAACCATTAGACGAAGACACACGTGAAGGACATGCTGAGGAAAAGACTCAAGAAGGTCCAGTAACCCGAGCTAAAGCCAAGGCGTTGAGTGTAGGACCACACGACAAACATGTAGCGAAACAAGTGCGTCAAGTGGAAGACGATCATGTCATCAATATTCCAGAGATAGCTGGACCTATCACAAGAGCTAGGAGGGATAAACTAAGAGAAGAATTCAACGTAGCCATACAAGCTCTACTCGACACTCCACACGACGTCAACAATGATGAGTCCACACTCGAGTCCAACTCACAGGTTCGTTTTGTTTTCAATTATTCATGTCTTCTTGCAGGTGATAAGGCCCCCCGCCTAGTGGCTCTAGTAAGCCCACAATGAGTCTAGTTCGAGTCGATGAGAGTCTTTTATTTTATTTCTTTTTATTTTGTGTCTGTAGCTACACTTTCCATATAAGGAAACATCATGTTGTTTCCATTGAGAGTGTGTTGTTTTCTTTTATTTTTCGTACAAGTCCTGTTGTTTTTGATTTGAGTCGCAACCCTAGAGGTTGTAGCCGTAAGGATCAAACTATAAGATCCCCGACCGTGTATCATTTTATTTACCCTACATCAATAAACGAGAATTCTCTTAGCTTGAAAGTTGCTGAAACTTTTGTCTCTGATCTTGTCTTTGTGTGTGATTCACAAAGCCACGATTCTAAGCTGTATCAAGGAGCCTCTCACACTCCCTGTGGTGCTTATCGATCCATCATCACGACCCCATTCATCAGGTTTCACAAGAGGAGCTGCGAGCTGCTTGTCTAGCCTTCCACACCGGTTTTGCGAGTTGTAGCGGAGGAGGAGCTTCGAGCTAACTTCGACTCTACTTCAGATCCGGACCAAAGACTCCCCATCCGAGTCTTATATCAAATCTTGAGCTGCTTGACTTGGGAAGCTGCAAAAGTATATCAGATTCTTGCCTCAACTCTGTATCAGCCCTGAGAAAGTTAACTTCTCTGAATCTAGCAGGAGCTGATGTAACCGATAGTGGCATGCTTGCACTTGGTAAATCAGATGTTCCCATCACGCAACTGTCTCTCCGCGGCTGTAAGAGAATCAGCGACAGAGGAATTTCGAATCTGTTGAACAATGAAGGAACAATCAGCAAAACATTATCAACACTTGATCTTGGTCACATGCCAGGAATCTCAGACAGAGCCATCCATACAATCACACGCTATTGCAAGGCTTTGATAGAGCTGAGTCTCAGGAGTTGCTTTCACGTGACAGATTCTTCGATAGAATCTCTTGCTACTAGGGAAAGACAAGCAGAGGGAGGAGGTGGCAAACAATTGAGGAAGCTCAATGTCCATAACTGTGTGAGCTTAACGACTGGATCACTGAGATGGCTGAGTAAACCGTCTTTTGCGGGTCTGCATTGGCTCGGATTGGGACAGACACGGTTTGCTGGTCGAAAAGAGACGGTAACAGCTACGATTTGCGGGCAGAGACCGTGGCTCACGTTGTGCTTCGATGGGTGTGAGCTTGGATGCTATGATGGTTGGGAATTCCACACTCCTCAACGCCACTGAGGAACTCGTCATCTCAATAGTTTATGTATTGTATAAAATCATTCAAAAACATGATTCAGTAAAATGTGTAACTTATTTAAACCTTTGTATTGTAAACTAGTTTGAAATCAGGCAAGTTAAAGTTATAGCAATGCAGAAACAGTTAACAGAATTGTATTTTACCTCACTTAAACTTTCACTAGCTTTATTTTTCACTTTGTATTGTACACAATTAAACTAATAATGTCAAAGATATATTTTCACTTTATTTTTTATATTCTTATAAATTAAGTGGTCACTGAAAACATTACTAACTGTAAACTTGCCATAGTAAAACCACATGTTTTTTTATTAATAGTTTTAACGGAAACAATTAGTAAATGAAAAATAATTATAGTGCCTATACATTAGCGTGAGCAGATGGCAGCCTACACTTAAAATCTGGAGCCAAGCTAAGCCAAGATTTGACTTGTGATTGATTAGTTAGTTAATTATGAAAAATAAGATACCCATTTTTTGTTTTTTGTTATTTGATATTTGATTAATTAAGAAGGTGCATTTACATATATTTAAACATTAGCGACAATTGTAACCTGTAACAGCATCACGTGTCGGTTTCACAAACCAAACACCCGAAAACAAGAGTGTTGTCTTCTCCTTAAGGAGTTCCTATTAAAACATTTATTTTCTGTTAGTTCGTTAAAATATAGTCATCTACTATATATTTTTTCTTCGTATTGTCCTTCAATACATAAACTCTAGTCAAGTCACATCTCTTAATTAAATATTCACAAGTAAATCAATATTTTCTTAAAATCTTAATATACGTAATTAGTGATCATTTGCTTTTTCAACTTCTTTAATTTGTGCTTAGTAATTAGAAGGCTGTAGCAGTCTAGCAGATATTCAACGTAATTAATATGAAGAATTAACCAGAAATATTCTTTAACCCCCCCCCCCCAAAAAAAAAAAACTGACCAGAAATATTTAGCAAAGAATATTATTTGAACTTAGCCAATATACTAGATCACAAAACTTTGGAAAATATAAAAAGAGAAAAAAGTAAAAAAGGTCAAGAAAAATAGATTTAGATTGATGGATGGAAGTAAAAAGAGAGAGGCTGTGTGGAAGAGCATGAGGGATTGCTTCTGTCAGTAAGCATATGAAATATATATATTTCACCTAAAACTCTAAATCTATATTTTCTCTTTTCTTTTCGAATTCTTTTTATAAGGTATTATTATCCATTAGGCCATGGGTGCATCTTTTTTCTACATTATTTTTTCATATTTTATATATGTACATGCCAGCTTAATTTTTTGGGTGAAGTTTAGGTTTCTATCTACACGCAAAATTGCCTTTCAGCTCATGACGACGTACGTCACCTTCTTCCACCTTTGTTACATATTTCACCGTCTTGTCATAAGAAATTATTTGAGGTTTGATAGTTAAGTAAAAAATCTCTAGGGTGATCATCTTTTCTTTAACAATAAAAAATAGTGGTATAACTATCGATTCCCTAACATATGTGTGTATATACTCGTAATAGTATCACTAATGGCTTCTCCTCTATCAGTATATAATTTATAATTTATTAAAGGAACTTTTTCAGCGAAGTAGTTTATAACATATATATATATAAATATAATTAATTATACATATAATAGAGCCTATATATATTGTATACATACATGAAATGCCGGTAAAAGTAAGATAAAATAAACCAGTTCTCAATTCATTACCATATGTTTACGTATGTATATATATAGACGATGTATGATGTATCATGGTGCATATGGTTGATTAGAAAGATCGGATCTAAATCTGATCATTGCATTTTGAATTCAGACATAACTAGACGTGTGTGTGTCTGTAGGTGTATAGATATGTGTGCAATGTTTTAACCGTATGTATGTACATGTAAATCAATAAATGTGTTAGGGCAAAGAGAGAACAAAAGGGTATGAAAAAAGGGAAGAGAAGGGATGCAACGAGACACGAAAGACGAGAGAGATACCTATGAACCACGACTTGTGTGTTTGTGTTTCACTAATTTAAAATTATAACATAATTATAATATTAATATCACTCTTTTTATTAATTAAAATCTATAACATAAGTATAAATAATCACACCCTTTTGTTTTATTTTTGACAACTTTGATGCTTTTGTTTCACCCGACAAATCGGCACCTTTTAGGGTTTTCATTACCTGTTTCTTCCCCAAAGACAAATCCCTTTTTACCCCATTAATTTACTATCTCTCGATATAAATATTAATTACTTTGATTATAAATAATCGATCAGTACCTTTCTCGTTAATAACGAAAACCCATCATTTTTTAACTCGACAAGGAAAAAAGAATTTTCGGGAAACAGAGGAAGCCAGTGGTTGTTTGAATATTCCTCTAAGATTTCTTCTGTCGACACTAAACCCTAATTACTAAATAAACAAATGGTTTTCTTTTGGCATCCAAATGGTGGTTTTCGTTGTCCAAGTAAGGACTATGATAACTAGTGGTAGAAATATTAATTAGTTTTACTTTATTTTGGTCAAAGAGTTGGCTTTTCTTTCATAGGAATATACTTAATTAAGATTTTACTTTATTTTTTAGAGACAACTATAAGTTTATTTTAGATCAATCTTTTAAGTAAGATTCTATGATTTTGTTCTTATTAAGAATCTGCTTAATCTATAGAAAGGTTATTAATAGTTCCGTAAATATTTGTAAGAAAATATTAAAACATTATTTATTATGACACTGATGAGTATTGGGTTAGCATGCGAATATATTTTTAAAAACATTCACAAAATTTTGTATAGAATTTTTTGAGAGTGTATTAAATTATTCTTTTAACATTTCTTTCCGGACGATCTTCATGATACTATAACCATATATAACAATTGAAGTTAACTCGAAACTAACGGCCGGTAGAGTTTGTGTGAAAGTATCAGCTGATTCAAATTTGGTTTAGAGTTCTTTTGGGATGTCGCATGATAGAACAATCATGAATTTTTTTCGAAGAATTATATAAGTTTCCAACTACACCAATTAGATAACTCATTTATAAATATGCTTCTCATAAATTAGAGTTGATTTCTATTTCGTTTCTGAATTCTGATGTTCGATCTTGACACCTTCCCAAAATGTTTTTTTTCTTTTTCATCTCGAATTGACTTTCATTTTTTTATCGATTATATGTATATGTTTAATACTAATTTATTATAAACAGATTGACCGATATTTTTATATCCTAGCTAGCTAGTGTTAATCCTTTTTCATTTTTGACGTGATAACTTAACAATATCTTTTGATCGTTTGGATTTTGACTAAATGGCTTGTAAAAGCTACAATGTTCCATTATAATCGAAAACTTTATAAGAAAAACTAAAGTAATATCTTAAAAAGAAAAAAAAACGAAAGTATAGACTTGTGAGACAAAGAGGGCGGTCTCATATAAAATATTATCCATCAGGCCTATATATAAAGAAGTTGCTAAAGTAAATAGAAAAAATAAAAGGGCATGAGAAAGTGGAATCTCTCAAAAGATCGAAGAGACAGATTAACAACTCTCTCGTGCAGATTATATTATTAAGCCGCTTGAGTCCAAATAAGGCCATTCCCACAAATTTTAAGGTCTTTTAAAACTTTTAACTATGATGTGACTAATTTAAATCGGACGATTTCAACCAATGAGTTGATAAAACTCTCACCTACCATTAAAACTTATCATACAAATGGTATACAATATAGAATCAGATTAAAATCTCCACGAAATTTAAAATACATTTGAATCAGATTAGTGGATTCATATAGTATTAAATCTTAAAATGCATCTAAATACTAGTGGATCGACTACTTGAATCAAATAAAAACAAAATAAAAAGAAATGAGAAAAAATGGGATTATATATGTCATAACGATACGCCTAAGATTGAGTTTGACAAAAAAATAGATTTTAGTAGGTTAAACACAAAAGATTAGGTTGTCTCTTTGTTTGAGCTTCCCAAGAAACAATCAAACGACACACATCCCAAGATTCCTCCGCCGTCGACAATCTTCGCCGGAGCCATCATCCGTCATCTGCAAAATCATTTTTTTGCCCTAACACCAAAAAGGATCGATCATTTTTTCACTCTATCATATTTATACCTAAATTTAGATATATATTTTTGTCTCTTCTTTGAATCATTTCCACGATGACACGGAGAAGAGAAGACGATTTTGCCAACCAAGAAACAAAGAATTGTTGAGGAACTTAAGATTGTAACCTTCTGAAGGATAATGGAGTCTAAGAAGAAGCTTAGCTTGAGACAAAGCAAAGCTTCCTATTGGAACGCTAGCAAAACCAAATCTCTTCATCATGTCTTCCCAAATCTCAAACCTCCGATGCCTTTGCTTTCTCTCCGTCGCTTCTGCCGCCACAACATCCAAAATCTCTTTACCAAACCACCGTTGCTCTAGGGTTAGCCTCTCTCGGCTATTTGGCGGCAAAGTTGCTTCCAACGAATCAAAGATCCCCAAGTAATGATCCACAGCCTCGGAGAATCTATTCAAGAACGAGTTATCTCCGTGATTCGCTTCTCTCTCCGCCATTGTCACGATTCTAGGGTTTAAGCTCTTGATCGCCGACAGAAAGTGACCGATCATATCTCCCTCGCCGTTAAAGAATTTGTAAAGGAAGTGAACGCAGTTGACGACGATGGTCTCTCCTTGTACACTGGAAAGAGCTAACAATCGGATCTGTAGCAAAAGTCCGGCTAGGTCTTCTTCTTCGATCACTAGCGTGTGAAACTGAAATTGAAGACCTAGAGAGTTAGCAAACCGGGTTAACCGGTCTCCAGTTCGGTTTAATACTGTAACGTCTCGACCACATCCGGTTATGCGGAGAGATGGAGGTGGATTGTTAGGGTTTGATGACCTCTCCGCTAGGGCTTGCATCAATGGAGGCCATTGAAGTCCTTGTGACATATCTAAATCAAGTATATGTAAAGGTCCGTTACCGTTTGTTGCCTCCGTCGCGTCGAGGATCGCTTGGTTCGCAGTTAAATGACCGAACCGAATAAACGGCGTTAGTTGATTCAGCCAAAGATAGTAACAAGACTCGAAATCAGAATTGTTGTTCTTGGTTCGAAACAAGAACTGTTCTTTGCATACACTACTCGTAAACACCGTTGAGTTACTCATCGCCATTTCGTTCGTTTTCCACGTGGCAACCGTTTCAGCCGTTGGATCTTGTTGTTGACGGTTGATCCGTACGGACAAGGCTTTTGTGAAGAGATGTACGAGTCGCTCGGTGGAATCGCCGTAAGGAGAAGAGTTGACAGAGAGGATTGAGAGTAAGTTCTGAGCGGCGGTGAAGTTTGATTGGGAGACAAAATCTGCAGCGGTGAGAAGGAGACGACGGAGGTGATGGGAGGCGGAGGTTGTGGCGGAGGAGGAGGCGAGAGATAACGGAGGAGGATTCTCGGTGGTGGTGGCGGTGGCATCTTCGGAAGAAGAGCTAGAGGATTTGAAGGAAGTAAGCATTTGAAAAGATAGAAAGATGCTTTTGGTTCATATGATGATTCTTTTCTTTCTCGATCAAATGAGTCTTTTTCAATGGGTAATAATAAATATTATTTTGCTTTACCTGAAGGTATATTGCTTGTATCATAAAATATCCACACTAGCTATAGCTTGTGTACACACATATATATTACATAGTTTTATGGATAGAGATGAAGATGGACCGACCAAGCAATTCAAGGGTCCATGAGAATCATCAACCTGGTTTGGAGGTAATTAGAAAAAAGGATTTAGTAAACTTTAGTATAAACTTTTATATTTCCGGTTCATAATCTATCTAAGTTTAAAACTCTTTAAAAAAAAAAACCTAAAAATTGTTTCAGAAAACGTGAAACATGACATTACATTCTAACAAAATAGGTTTAATGATGTAGTTTAGTATTTTATTATCTTATATTGTAACTCTATGCATGTTAAAAAAACTAAGACAACTAGACAAGGAACATGTTAATAATTTATGATCTCATGTAGTTTAATTTATAGTAATAATTTATTACTACTAGCTCACTATCCTCTTGGATTTATATCTTTGCAGCCAAGGAATCTTTCATTTATTCATCGACGTGCACTAAAAAAAATCAATTACAATATTTCCCACAAACAATAAATGCTAATTAAATATAAACACTACAAAAATATACATTAAAACAGTTATACATCAGTCGTATAAATTATATTTTCTGCATTCACACGTCTTCGTCGACAGGATATTACATACTTATGTGTGGATTTATATTTATATCTGTGCAGTGGATCGTGGAGATGGCCCACTATCCTAATTGATTATGGCGTTTGCAGAAATTATGCTCATAGGTTCCAATATTAGATGCGTAAAATGGGAATTCTCGTTGAGATTCTGATCACGAGGATGCGAATTTACGAGATTAAAAATAAATAAATAAACAATAATTTTGCTCCCAAATAAAATAAGACAAATTATATTAGATGAAGGAATCTAAAAAACTTGGGATGTACAAAAAGAAAAGAGAAGTAGCTTTGCTTGCAAAATCGAAAAGCTAACCCCCAAATTGCTAATTATTACACTTTTCACTTATTGGATTTACCAAAATGGAAATGCTGCAAAAAGATCTCCTCTTGACCCTTCAAGTGAAAGGCTTCTCTCTCACACACTCTATTAATAAGTGTATGCATGTGTGGGAGTGCCTACAATTAGAGCATCTATAATTGGATTGGAGACTTTATTGATCATTTCATCGTCTCTTCTTGTACTATAAATACGAAGCATCTTATCGCATGATAAATGCATTTGCATACCTTTTTAATATAAAATCTTACGTACATAGTTCCATCAAGGAGAAAGATGCTTCCAAGTTTCAAGACTTAAAACCGTGTTCAGTTTCACGGTGAGATGCTCAGTTAGTGGAAGTGTTCCTGAATTCATCGCGCATCTTTTGTTTACAGCTTTACGATGTGTGTTTTCCAGCAAATAAAACAATTTTCATATCGAGAGACATGAGTATAATTAATAATATATATATATATATATATATATGCTACTTGAAATTTTCATTCCCCTTGCTAAACAGGAATTTTTTCATTTGTTTTTCTATTATCTACAACTCATTTGGCAATACTATACTAGATTTGGATTCGAGGTATAAGATCATCTCCAACCACAACACCAAATTTGGTGTTTTGGTGTTTTTCATCTCCAACCCACAACACCAAATCTCACACCAAAAAGAATATTCTTTATTATTATAATATTAAACTTAAAATTCTTTTATTATTATATTATTAAATATAAGATTCGGTTTAATAGTTTTAATATAAGTAAACATTATGATTAATAATTAAGAAACTAATTTTTTATTACTTAATTAGAAATACGATTACATATGATAATTATAATCAAGATTACAATCGAGAAGTAAAAATATTAAAACATAAAAACAACATATTAATTTTCTGATTGTTTGTACTCAAGAAAGACCATTAAGCAGATTATCCGAGTTGCTGAGTAACATCCGCAACCTAATAATGGGGGTGTAATTGTTGAATTCAAAAGTTAATGGTTGATTTGTTTAAATCTAGAAGTTGCAGTCGGATTTAATTGATAATTTTGGAAGTTTGGGATCAATTTGTGATTTCAGAAAGTTAAGGATCAAATTGATCGAATTTCGGATGGGTTAAATTGATCGGATTGAAAGTTTTGGGGTCAATTGCGAAAGTGGCAGAAACTGGGGACTGGTTGGTGTAATAAGGGAAGTTGGATACACATATATGTATATGTGTGTGTATCGTCTCCTCCGACAAAACCTATCAGATCCGTTCCTGCTTCGAATTTCTCTCTTCTCCGTTTCCCGTTTGCCATTTGCCGTCATCGGTTGGAGTACGAACCCACGCCAAATTTGGCGTTTCCCGTTGTGAACAGTCGCACGCCAAATTTGGTGCTGGACTGTTCACAAATCGCCAAATTTGGCATTTGCCGTGTCCGATTGGAGATGTCCTAAGTCATAACCATTAAACTACAAAGTCCATTCTTAATTTGTTTATGTGTATTATGAGAATTAATGAATTTTTTTTATAAAGGGATGGGAAATCTGATCAAGTTGGATCCAAGTCAAATCAAGTTAATACAAAGACTACAATATAAGTAATAAAAATAAATAGTGTCTACATTAAGTGAATGAATTATATAAGTAGGAGCTGGTAGAAGAGTAGGCGTCAATAAGGACAAAGGAGATGGATATGCTTTTTAGCCTGGATAACACATAGCCATCCCATACGTATTTAATTTATTTGCACTAAAAATTAAGCACTTTCTTTTGACAAGTCTTTTCAGTTATGATATATGTTATTTGACTAAACATTACCATCAATCATCAACGTAAATCAATTTAAACCTCAACCCCAAAAGCAAATCATTGTTTAACATGTATCCAACTATTTAAACTAGAGCCATAGATGCTCTACAAGAATTTTGTAGATCAAAGATTCTACTCAAAATTTAGATGTTTTAAAAACATTTCAGTAATTGTATACAAATTTAATTAACAAGATTTAAATGGGAAATAAAAATATAAATCAAATTTAATGCTATTATTTGTTGTATAATTATGACAGCATCTTTTTATGAGTAAAACATTAAAATGATTTTATCATACAATCATAACTAAATAGACTAATAAATAAAGAAGAATAGAAGAAGCACGCAATGAAATAAATGCGAGAGGGAAGAGGCAGGAAGTTTAACCCAAAAGATTGGACGAAAGGCTGACACTTTTGCCTTTTCTCACTTTGGTTTTTATTTATTTTATTTTTCAACTTCAATTAAATGATTTATTTTGTTATTTTATTTTTGTGTTTTGTTTACTGCCACGTTGGATGTGACATATTGGAATGAGACTTTTCCTTCCTACCCTCCTCTGCCATTTCTATAATTAATAACACTCGTACGAACATTCTTTCTGTTCCTAATTTAATGATTTGTTTGTATGCATTTTGAAGATACTAGTTGTTTAGTTTAGTTCCCAACAAACCATCCCTAACCATGTTACTACTTAAATCATTTGAGGAAAACTTTTTATTATTAACCAAAGCCAAATCCTTCAACGTCTACGAATTAACAAACGTATCATTAAATTAAAAATCGTTAAAACGCTGAAATTTGTGTAGTTAATTAGGAACTTAGGAAAATGATCAAAGGGAGCCGTAGAAATAGTAAATAAAGAAACGAAGAAGACATTGTTTTGTTTTTACCGCTTCACTTAATCTGTGTCGCACGCGACAGGCACATGCACGTCAAGATCCTTGTCAGCTCCACTCTCAATTCTCACATTTATATGTCCCTATACCTATTTGGCTATTTGCATATAAATTCCCTGAAAATTATTTGATTTTTCTTTTTATAGCATATCACGCTATTGTGTTTATATCCGTTTATTTCCTAAACGATAATCTCATACAATTCCTGTTTTTTTTTTTTTTGGGGTTCACATCTCATGCAATTTCGGTATACGTATGATTGAATATCATAGTGTGAATATGATATTATGAGGTTTCCGCTAGTGTTAGCTATATTTTGTAATCATACTCCAGGCCTACTCACGGCCCAGTTTATTCTGGCCCAACATCAATATTATGAACGTTGCCTTATTCATTTATTTATTATTTAATTAAATCTTACCACTCTTACTAAACCATTTTTTTGTTATTGCAATTTTCATTTTCAGTTCTTTTTTTTATCAACATGAATGCGGGTGATGATACAACAACGACATTATTTTGATCAATTTTAAAAAAAAATTTTAAATTTTTTTAGCTAACATATATTTATTCAAAATTTTACTTTCTAAGACTATATATATAAATTACAAGAACAATGGTATTTTAGCTACAATAATAGTCTACATAATAATTTTTAAAATTTGTATTTTCTCATATATTATTGTTTGCAACGAATTTTTGTAATCCACCTGATAACATTGGTTTGTTATCAAACTATCAAAGAACTTTGTCATGGGTGTGTAGATCTGGACCTGACAAGATCATGGCCCAATCTGCTGTTTGGTGAGGAAAAAGAGATTTAAGAATGAAAATATAATCTCGGAATAGAGTGGAAACTTGCTAGGAGACAGATACAATCGATCGAAATGATTGTTCCCAAACTTTTTTTCAAAAGGATGAAGGGAAGATAAATGTTGTCTTTGGCATAAGGTGGAAGCATCCATTTAACGTGAGGCGGTTCGAGTGATGCTCATATTCCTCGCGTGCATCACTATTTTATTATGCTGCAAAAATATCGAATTAAAAATGTATAGTAATCAAGCCTTGAATGTTTTGGCATATCGGCTTGGTCGACTCTCCTGACCTTTCTGCTGGAAGCAACAAGGAAGTATTCATATATAAGGGAATGTGAGTTTTAATCTAGTCGTAGGGTTAGAAAATCATGTAATCAAACCCTGAATTATCCTAATCTCATTCTTCCCCATATAAAATGTCTATATATATATATATATATATATATTTTGAATACCAAAAGGTTATGGACCAAAACTCATACATCCCTTGTCCGAAACCACAACAGATAATATTAGTTTCGTTCTAAACGTCATTCGAACCGGCGACTTTTAAGTTTCGCCTAAAATCTTTACCAGTTGAGCTAACGATATTTGGTAAATATCTATATTTGCATATGCTTATAGTTTGATCATGTCTTTTTTTGATAAAGATTTCTTCTTAAAATTGTTTTAATACTATTCATTCAACCATAAGGATAGTTTGCATAAACTTTTATAATCATTGTTGAACTGGATTATGAGCTATGTTGATAGATGCTTTGTTGTCCCAATTTCCATTAAAAAGGCTCTTTTAACTACAAAAATTCACATATTCTCTTTTTTCATGCCTCTAAATTATGGTTAGGCGTTGAAAGTGCGGCCACATGCTGTTTTGCATCTCCAACTCACTAGATTTTCATATATAAAAGTAAATTAATATAATGTTGACTTTTGATCAGTATATATGACCATGTTGGAGCAGTCAGGCTAGCCGTCAATTAAGTCGGTTAGAGACTTATTAGAGCCTTCTATGAATAGTTTAGGTATATGTGTTTCGTCAAATAGAAGCAGCATTTAGTGCTTGGTCGGGTCTCAGGACTCATGAGGCCGTGACTATGGTTTTTCTGCCAGAAATGTTTCCAAAAAAGCGAGTTGCGTGGAATTCGTCCGGAAGCTATGTTGAAATTGGTACCAAGAAAAATCAACCTCAACATATATATATATATATATAACTAATTAATTAACAAAAAGAAGATGAAAAGAATAGTGAAATGCTAAGAGTAGCTCCAAGCCTCCAATAAGAATATCTCACTAACACCATCTCCAATCACAAGAACTCATGAAGGGTTTTTACCATTATTTATAATACAAATATTGTAAAAATGAAAGTTAAGAATTGTTAAAAGCCTCTTAAAATTTTCGTCCAATGGTAGAACCTCACTTGAGGTTTTTAAAAAAAAAACATTTTGGTGTCTAAAATTTGTTCAACAAGAAAACATTTGAAGTTCTATGCTAATATCAGAAAGTTTTTAAGAGCCAAGATGACAATATCAAACCAACTCATACAAGTTCTATAACATAATATTGTACTTCGATTGAACTAGACAGAGTTAAATTGTAATACAAATTTAAATTAATTTATTCATATAAAAATAAACTTAAGTAAATAACTCATAATTGTGTAATTCATTATTTATTTATTATGTAGAATGATATATATATATATATATATTAAGCTGACTTTGAATAATGATTATATATAGATATTCGTACTCCGTCTAGTTGGTATTGAACTCCGTCTAGTTGGTATTGAACTCCGTCTGGTTATAGTTGAACTCCAAATAGTTCAATTAATTAATTAATTAAATATAATATTGTACCATCTCTGGAGTTTAACTATAATCAGACGAAGTTCAACATCTTAACACATACATTGTTCTGTACACAAGTCAATAATAAAGTGCACAGCCAAAAAGAATGACATAAACCTATCAAAGTGAAAACGGAAAAGATAAACAGATTCATTAGAAAAACTGATTCATTATACATACTTAAAGTGCATACAAAATAAAGCCATGATAGTGAAAAACAACAAAGACATAAATCACTAGTTTGAAAAAAAGAAGAGAAAGTGTGTGAGAATGAGTTCTCATTTTAGTTGGTTTAGTTTATTTTTATAGCTTAATAATTATTTATTTATCCAATTAATCTATATTAATTACAACAATGCCACATGTCTTTTTTAGTTGGTTTAGTTTATTTTTATAGCTTAATAATTATTTATTTATCCAATTAATCTATATTAATTATTATCATACATGTAAGAGACTGTATAGAGTTTCTCACAGATGACTTTGCTCTAATTAACAAAAATTAAATAACCCATTGTTTAGAGAAGAGGAAGAAAAACTGAAGGAATAAACATACATGCATGAATAGCAATATCGTTTTAAGTCAAATTAATAACTTAAATTGAATAATTAAAAGACCCAAAAAACATAAAGTTAATCCGTTCGGTTCCAAACTGGTCTCAAACAAAAGAAAAACCAAACTTTTTTTTGTTGTTAAATAAAATTAAGTCAGAAAAAATAAAATCAGGCTCCGGCATAAGGGTTAACTTTAGGTTTGCCCTTGACGAGACCACATTGGAGGCTTGTCTCCGGCATGTTGTATTCGTCCCGGAGAGACTTTTCCGGCGACAAGACGCTTGCGTAGAGTTGCTGTCCCAAGTAACGTCTCTCTGAATTCTCTGACCTAATGTTCCACATTCCACAATTGTCGAACGTGAGCAAGATTGCGGCCCAACAATTGGGGAAGACTTGGACTGTGTGTCGACTCACTGCATCTAGAAGGTTGTAGTTCTTCCTCTTCTCCGGTGTCCATGTCCCTGGCTCAACCCTTTTTTACAATGAAAGATATTAAAATTAGGGTTTATAAATTGATTGCTTGTGGTGCAAGAAAATAGATGTAAATGTTACTTACGCTACAGCAAAGAAGGAGTAGCCGTCCAAGTGCCAAGACTGGACACTCCTCTCGTGGTTCTCAAAAATGACTTCGATGAAGGTGCGGTGAGTGATGTTAAGAACATTGGGTTCGATCTTGATGTTCCTGATCTGATCGGGAGTTGGATTGTCAGAGATGGTGTCGTACTTGAAAACTTGATCAGCAACGCCAAAGTACTCAGCAAGCTTGAGGGGTGTCTCGGGGTCTGTGTGCGAGACCCCACTCAAAGCGTACCTGAGCTTGCCATCGATCTTGCCCTGAGTGTTCACGAGCTTGATGGTGCGAGTGATGTTAATCTTTCCGTAGTGGTAGGAACCCTGTGGGTTAGGTCTAGCTGCACTGGCGGTCAAGTTCCACCTGAAAGAGCGGTATTGATTCAAAGACCAAGCCCAGCCGACAGGAGCCGCTGGTAGCTGAGAAGAGGCAGGACCATTGCCTCCCTCGTAACGTAGGACTCCGGTGGTAGTCAAAGGTTTCTTCAAGAACCGTGTAGAAGCTACCATGTAGTAATCCTTAGGTTCTTGGTTCGCCGTGACAATCACGCCGAAGCATTGACCAACATGGACGTCCAAGGAGTCATAATCGTTTTGTAGAACGTGTGAGCCTTCCATCTCAACAAGCTTCATTTTGTGGTTCTGAATCCTGAAGTTTAGAGATGTCTTGAGACCCACGTTACAGATCCGGACTCTGTAGGTTTTACCTTGCTTCAAGGTGAAAAGAGGCTGGTCAGAGCCGTCGGTTTTCCCAGATTTACCGTTGATGAGAATGCCATCTGGACGGCCAAGAGCGCGACCACTGTCAAGGTACTTCTTGAGTTGAGTGTGGCTTTCGGTGTACCAGTCGTTGATAAGGACAGTGTAGTCATCTTCAGGGTCAGCGTATGGGACAGGGATCAAGAGACGACTGTTCACACGGAGGCCACCAAAGGCACCAGCGGCGCGATGCATAGCCGTGGAGGGGTAGTAGAAGTAGCTACCGATCTGATCCTTTGGCTGGAAATGGTATGTGAAGTTCTGACCCGGAGGGATTGGACACATTGTTCCAGCTGTTCCATCTTGCCAACAGTTCTTTCTATGTTGGATTCCATTCCTATTTTAATTTGCCAAATAAAACCGAATTATTAGTAGTGTTCGACATTTCAATCAAACCAAATTAAAATTTTAAAAAGTTTTAAAAAGTTTTTAAAAGTGAATTTACTATTTTTTTTACATTTTTATGACTCTGTGGTATATACCAGTAATGTGTTTAAAATATAACTTAAAACTACAAACCGTTATTGATTTACATTGTCTTTAGCAATTTTTTTTTTTAATTATGTAGAAAACTCTATTCAATTATTCTACCATTTGATTATTCATTTGGTATATCCTCCAGGTAAACAAAAACTTTTAACAGCAAAATAACCAAATGTCTATCCCTAAGTAAAGGTCTCGGTGTCTATAAGGATACGTACCAAGTAATGAGAAAAGGCTCGTCGAGGTTGTTAAAGACATTGACGATGACGTTGTTGTTGGAAGTTGAGTTGATGTTAGGACCAGGGAATTGGCCGTTGATGAGGATGACTTGTTGTGGAACACCAAGAGGAGATGTGGTTCCGTATGTCACGTTCCACACGTGGTGAAAGTAAGGATCCTCGGCTTGGACCATTAGGAAGGTGGCCGTGGCCACGAGGCACACGGCCAAGAGTTTAACCCCTCCCTTCATTTGTAATAAACTCTATTATTTAAGTTTATGGATTTTTCTTTTCAAGTGGGGGTTATTTTTTTTTGTTTTATTATGTTTTTTGAGGGGGTTTAATATCGATATTTTTTCTTCAAATGTTAAATGATGTTTTTATAGTTTAATCAAATTTACAGTTTCCTGATTTTTCTCGTTTCTTTAGGTCCTCTCATTACGCTCTTCCTGTCGTCCATATTAGGAATATTCAATTTTGACCTCTCGCTAATTTTGGAGTACCTTTTTTCTAGAAATTATTCTTTCACAAAGTTCTTTGAGATTTTTGCTAATTTTGGACAATATTTGTGAGTCTGTCCATAGTTTCATACTTCATAGTCCATAACTCCAGATACATGGTACTGGCCTATACAGTAATAACTCTATAGAAATAAATTTGGTTATGATTATTTTAACCAAATATTTGTGAGTCTGTTCAGAGCTCATACTTCATAGTCCAAATACATGGTACCAGCCTCTATCGACTATAGTAATAAATTTGGTTATGATTTGATGTCATATTAATTTTTACACGGCCAAAAGCATACAATAAACTTTACTGCTACGATAGATGATTATTGATTAAACAAATCAGAGAATAGTCAAATAATCGATTATCATAAATAATTTAGCTTAAGAAAGTTTTCAAGGAATAATTTTGGGAGTAATATAGTAGTTCTGATCAGCAATGCATGGTCCTTGTATTCTACATGTCCTTCCTTTTTATCCTTTCTTGTAAACCAAGATATCGACAATATGCATTAATAAAGTTTTAGATGGGAAGAAAAAAAAAAGATGTTTTAGTTTTAGTTTTCAGGTTAATATGTTGAATAATAAAAATTAACAGAACCTCGTGATTCTTAAAACGTAAAAAAATGTTATTTATTCATCAACGTTGAGTTTATTATTGAAAATATTTTATACTTATGAGTGACCAGATTTGACGTGAGAATAACCAATTACGGAACTTAGAAGAATCACAAATACTACTATAAGGAAATCTAATTATTCCGACTTGGGTTAATTAGCATTTCAATGTTAATTCTTACGAAGACGAAATTAACTGAAATACATTTTGTTTTGGTCATCATGACTATACAAGGAAATCTAATTCTTCCGACTTGGGTTAATTAGCATTTCAATGCTAGTTCATTCTTACGACGACGAAATTAACTAAAATTCATTTTAATTTGGTCATAGTTAATTTTGCCATGACATTTTTTTCGGCAAACATTCTTTGACGCAGAAACAACTTCTTGACATCGTTAGGGACATTTCCAATATTAGAATACGATCTGAGTTGTATTCATTCAAAGTTGTGGAACCTT
>CM051362.1:26297841-26372841 GCA_028015245.1 Cardamine occulta | reverse complement strand
AAAATCAGAAAGAGAAAGAGAGAGAATTCTATTTGTTGATTCTCCATTTTCACATATAGAAAATGAATTAGAGATGAAGCGTAAAAATTGGTAACGCTAACTTACAGAAGAAGTTATGTTTCCCCTACATAAATACTTCAGATCATCAGAGGAATCATCAAGGCAAAACTTGCTTTCGCCAAAAATATCTATTTTTCTTTTTAGTAGGAAAGGGTTAATTATACGTAACACAGAAAAATTTAATCTCTTTTTCCTCTAGAAAAAGAGACAATAAAATGGAGGGGAGGCTATTAACAATATTGGTTTGCCTCGTCTCTACGGCGGCGATAGTTAACGCCGGCGATCCTTACTTCTTCCATACATGGAACGTGACTTACGGCACCGCCTCACCTCTCGGTGTTCCTCAAAAAGTGATTCTGATCAACGGTCAATTTCCTGGTCCTAACCTTAACTCAACCTCTAACAACAACGTTGTCATCAATGTCTTCAACAACCTCGACGAGCCTTTCCTCTTGACCTGGTACTTAAATTATCCACATTCTTTATTTAGATTCTTCCTCATCATGTGTTATTAGAAGGGTTTTCACGGGCTAGGCCAGACCCGCGACTGTTTAAGCCTAGCCCGTGTCTATCCTCATTTATATGAATATTAATGATAGATTTGTGGATGCAGGAACGGAATTCAACACAGGAAGAATTGCTGGCAAGATGGTGTGGCTGGGACTTCATGCCCTATCCCATCAGGACAGAACTATACTTACCATTTCCAACCTAAGGACCAGATTGGTTCATACTTCTATTACCCAACCACTTCTCTCCACCGTTTTGCTGGTGGTTTTGGTGGTCTTCGTGTCAACAGCCGTCTTCTTATTCCTGTTCCTTATGCTGATCCTGAAGATGACTACACTGTCCTTCTTGGTGACTGGTACACAACTGGCCACACTACTCTCAAGAACTTCCTTGACAGTGGACGTACCCTTGGATTACCTAATGGTGTTTTGATCAATGGAAAGTCTGGAAAGGTAGGAGGAAAGAACAAGCCTTTGTTCACAATGAAGCCTGGAAAGACTTACAAGTATAGACTTTGCAATGTTGGGTTCAAGTCTACACTTAACTTCAGAATCCAGAACCACAAGATGAAGCTTGTTGAGATGGAAGGCTCTCATGTTCTTCAAAACGACTATGACTCACTCGATGTTCATGTCGGTCAGTGCTTTTCAGTTCTTGTGATTGCTGATCAGGCAGCTAAGGATTACTACATGGTTGTATCAACTAGGTTCCTTAAGAAGGAGTTGAGCACTGTGGGTGTGATCCGGTACAAGGGAAGCAACGTTCAGGCTTCAACTGAGCTCCCTAAAGCTCCTGTTGGATGGGCTTGGTCTTTGAACCAGTTTAGGTCTTTCAGGTGGAACCTTACCGCTAGTGCTGCTAGGCCTAACCCACAAGGCTCATACCATTATGGAAGGATCAACATCACTCGTACCATCAAGCTTGTCAACTCTAAGAGCTTGGTTAACGGTAAAGTCAGGTTTGGTTTCAACGGTGTATCACACGTTGATACCGAGACTCCTTTGAAGCTCGCTGAGTATTTCCAGATGGCAGAGAAGGTGTTCAAGTACAATGTCATCAAGGACGAGCCAGCAGCCAAAATCACAGCATTGACTGTACAACCTAATGTTCTCAACATCACTTTCCGTACCTTTGTAGAGATCATCTTCGAGAACCATGAGAAGAGTATGCAATCATTCCATTTGGATGGTTACTCATTCTTCGCTGTCGCGTAAGCTCCTTGGTCCCTTTTCACTTTCTATTTCTTCCCTTTTAAAACCATATTCTCTTCTAACTTTGTGTGTTGTTCCATGGACTTAAACCAGCTCTGAGCCAGGGAGGTGGACACCTGAAAAGAGAGAGAACTACAACTTGCTCGATGCGGTTAGCAGACACACTGTTCAAGTCTACCCCAAGTCTTGGTCAGCTATCCTCTTGACATTCGACAATGCCGGTATGTGGAACATTAGGTCTGATAACTTGGAGAGGAGATACCTTGGAGAGCAATTGTATGTCAGTGTTCTTTCACCGGAGAAATCACTAAGAGACGAGTACAACATTCCCCTCAACACTAACCTCTGTGGCATCGTCAAGGGCTTGCCATTGCCTGCACTCTACACCTAAATTAATTAATTAAGTTTAACTATTCTACAAGATGTGGAGTGCCATTATTAATTTGATAATTAACCCTTTCCTAATATATAAGTGTTATTTGTAAACTACACCATTTCCACTTCTTTCATATACTATCGTCATTAACCACAATTACAGACCAAGTTTTGCTTCCTCAGTTCATACAAGAAACTGTTGTTCAATGGACAAAAACACCATAACTTTGATTTATTGGTAACAAAATTAGCACAAGCAAACATATAATGGTGCCACGATGTCTACTAACAGATGCTTCTTAGATCAGTGACAGAGGCATCTTAAATTGAATTTCCAAGAGATTTCTACAGTGATTACCACAAACAATATGAAAAGGATACAATTCAACCTTCTAATGTCAAAACCCCTTTACGTTAATTCACACAACAATCCAAATCTGAATAGAAAAGAAATTGAATATCTGAAGTTTCAAATACCTTCAAGAAGCGGTCTCTTCAGGGATCAAAGCAAACAAAAAAAAAAAAAAAAAAAAAACTGGAAACAAGAATTAAAGAGTAGAAAACTCATAAGTCACTTAGGGTTTACTCTCGGGCCTATAAAAAATAAATGGTGTCTTTAGGCCCCAATTGAGTATAAAAAAAAATTACAGTGAGTTTTTAGGCCCCATTTGAGTCTGTTCTGATTGATTTTGTTTTTTATTTTTTTTTCATAAAAAACTTATATGGTAAACAGAGACAACTTTTATCTAAAAGACAGTAAAATATTTTGCCTTTAACCAAAAAGAAGAAAAAGTCATGACAGTAACTGAAAAACTGAATCCTTAAACACTAAACAAAACTAACTTTTATTCAAAAATCCATAAAAAAAAAACTAAACTTGCATCATTTAGGGATCAAAGACGAATTGAATCTGTTCTTGTCTTTACTTCGTTAACCCATTGAAGAAGTCATTGCCATAGCCCACATCAAAAACTCCTAACCCCAGAAGAATTCGAAAGCATAAAGCCTGAAGCTTCTGCATAAACATGCAACCTCCTGCAACAAAACACAACCAAAAACAAATATCTCAGGAAAAATAACCCAAAACTATTTGCCTTTGTAGAAAAAGATTACGCCAAAACACAAATGTGAGTCCAAATTGTTTACCTCTTCCTCTCAAGGTTTCTTGTGGTCCAAGCAATGGTGAAGCTCCATCCTCCATGAACACCAAACCTCTCTGAGATTTCAGTTTGAGTGACTCATCCAAGCCTGTTCCCGGTAAAAGCTTTTTGACATCTGATTCACGTTCTAACAGCATGATCGAGGCTGGTGAATCTCGCTCCCAATCCGCAGTGTCATTGATTCCAAACCATTCATTGTCTATGTATTGACTAAATCCATTATATCCTAAACTTGGAGGATAAAGAGATTCATCATCAGGGTTTTGGAATTTGGACAAAATCTGATCCTCTGCTTCAGAAGAACAGAGACATTGCAGCTCAAACAGATCTTTAAGCATAGGTGTTGGTTTAACCACTGTCTCCTCTGTTTTAAACTCTTCTATTTCTTCCAATTTCTCAAATGATTCATTGCCAGTGATCTTCTCCGTTGTAAAACTCTTTGCAGACGACTTCTCCAACGATCTGTTTCGGCTTAAACTGTGTAGTTTTTCTGAGACAGGAGTCACAGGAAGTTGTTTCTTGTCAAGCACGTAACTCCTGTTCTCAGATTGTGAACGAAGCCAACTGTTAATCCTTGAAAACTCTGTTCCACCCACTTTCTGGCTCACATCTTTCTCGAAGCTACCGATCTTGGAACGAGCTTTTGTCGCAGATCCAGGCCCATTCTGCAGTACTTTTGGCTTATGCTCAGAAACGACCAGCTTAATGTCACATTCAGAGATGTCCTGACTATAAACCGTTGCATCATCTGCTGAGTTCAGACGCATACCGGAAGTCGACTTCGAGACGCTCCTATCTGATGAGTCACAGACCGAATCAAACCCGTTCTTCTTCACCGGAAGATACACAGATTCAGCTCGGACGGAGGCCATCGAGTTCCTTCTTGACTTAAAGCCTGAACCGTTTGCCATCACACTAAAATAAGCTCCGGATAATCTTCTGTTGCTGCTAGCCGTTGGTCTCATGAAGCTCGGGAAGACATCGGAAGCACGTCTTGATTTGTTTCTTGGTTTCTTTGGAGTCATCGGTATCACTTCTCTTATCATATTCTCCTCTTCTGCTTTTTCAATCACTTGAGGCTTCCCAGAGAATTTCTCTAATGTCTCGTTCAGCTTTCTCATCTCTCTTAAGGACACCTCACGCTCTTCTTCGATCGTTTCCATCACCTTCTGCAGACTCATCATCAAAGCTTCCTTGTTCTCTTGTTCTTCCTACACATCAAAAGATTTTTTAACCAATCAGAGAGTGTAACACTTTAAACTAATTGATGTGTTATGCAAGTTACTAATTCCATTACCTTTGATTCGTCCTGCCCTAAATGAATATTCTTGGCCCTCGTTGCAAAGTTTAAAGAACATATTGTTTCACACAGATCATCTTCTTTCGGACTGATATGAACAAGCATCAACGTTTTCGAGTCTTGCCCTGAAAAATCAAGAACTATACATTTAACAAAGAAAAACATTTTTCAGTAAAGACCAAGATTTTTCACAAGGGCTTAGCTTATTTACCGAGAGAGTCTTTCAGAACCTGAGTGAGCTTACTGTTCCTGAAACACTCAAAAATATTAAAATACTCAAAAGATTCAGAGATTAAGATTTCAAAGTTTACAAATTTTGTTTGATATGTTTACCTGTAAGGAATGTGAACATTCTTGTGTTGAAGAGAGTTGATGACATCTCCAAGAGCAGATAAAGAGAGATTAATAGCTTTGCCTTCATCAAAACGACGACCAGTGGCTCTGGTTTTCAACACACGCTCACTTCCTCCAAGATCCACTAACCAAATCTTGTTTGTTTCACGTCGTCTCTCAGAAGCTCCAAGACAAGTGATCGATACACGGATCATACTGTTTCATGATTTAAATCCATATATAAGAGATCAAAGAACATTATATAACACAAAAAAAAAGAGATCAAAAGTCTGATTTTTTTGTTACCAGTGTGATCTGCTGGAAACAGAGTTAGAGTTAGTGGAGGCAGTTGCTCTGTTTCGACAACCTAATTTGTATAACTTGAAGACTTCATCAAAGTCACTCACTTCAGTATTCACCAAATGGTCAATATTGATCTCTCCCTTTTCGTTTGTGTTGATCGAAAGACTGAAACAGAGAAAGAACAAAAAAAGTCATTGAGTTATATTGTCCAAACCTTTCAATAGAGATATATATGCACATGGTATGAGTCTTTTTTATTACCTTGGAGGTATTGGATCTTTGAGTTTAGTTGCTTGAGACTTAATAAGCAAGTCTCTGAGATTTCCCATGTAAATCTCAAGCATGCTAAAGGTTATTCGAAACTTATGATTGCTTTCTTCAACTTGCTTGAATAGTCCCTGGATTGCTCGAGGAACTATACCCGGAGATCCCGGAAGACCCTCCTGCAAAAATGATTCATCCCAATATTTCATATATCAACTTAAAGAGATTCAAGAATCACAATGAAATGTAAATCTAATGATCTTTCTTACCATTGTAAATGTCTTTCCAGTACCGGTTTGCCCGTATGCGAAAATGCATGCGTTGTAGCCATCTATAACCGATTTTATCACTGGTTCTATCTCTATGTAAACATCATCTGCAATTTTTTTGAAAACTATATAAGAACTATGTATCAAAAAGAAACGATTCAAACGACTTTGGATAATGCAAAATTTCTAAGTGAAGATCAAAGTCATTTACCTTGTGATGAATCAGGTTCAAAAACTCTGTCGAAGCTGTAAACTTTTCTATTGGTTTCTGTTAACTTTATTATCACATTGCTTGTATCCGAAGAAACTGGTGGTCTCACTTTTTCGTCTTTTCCTAACGGTTTAACTCTACAAAACACACGAATGTTCCCTGACAAATTTCCAAATTGAAACCGATGAAATTAGTCTCTTAATAAAATTTTATAGAAGAAATAAATCATACTTCTTTTCCTCCATTACTAACCTTTAAGGTCCAAGAACTCATTAAGAACCTGTCTTCTTCTCTTGTTCTGCTCATTTACATGAGTTGATAGAGCATAGAGTTGATCTGTAGCCAATAACAGAGGAAACAGAGTAAGTAACAGAACATAAATACAACAAAAATACCATATTATAAATAGTTAAATACTAGTTTGACAATCTCTCTTGACTATTAGTATAGAGTCCAACAGAAAAATTGACTACAGTTTTTTAAAAATTAAATATTATTATGTATTGCAACTAAATTAAGCCTAAAACCAAAAAATTTAAACAAAAGAACCTAAATTAAGCGTTTTTTTTGCAATACATATAACAGTGGAAACAGAGTAAGTAACATAAATACAACATCATAAATACTAGTTTGCACATGGCCCAAAAATTATTGGGTCATTTTTAGGGTCCAAATTAAAAAAATTAGAGCCCAAATTACAAAAATTAGTATAGAAAAATAACCAAATTTTTTTGGTTGGCACAGAGCGTCCAAATTTATTAGGCCGCCCCTGAATATAGTTTAACAGAAATCTTGACTACAATTTTTTGGATTAAATGTTATATGTATTGCAACTAAATTAAGCTTAAAACCAAAATTTAAAAATAAAACCTCTAAAAGAACTTAAATTAAGCGTTTTTTTTTTTGGAAGCAGACTTTTTCAGAAAAGACAACATAACAGTAGCAAAAATTTCAAGAATGATGTGAGAAGAGAGGTTGAATTCCTGATTTAAATGAGCTGACTACACAATATCCATATTGTCAAAAATGAGAAAAATGTGTAGACGAATTATCAAACAGCCGTTGGATGACTGCCACGTCACTCTAATACTTGTACGAGAGCAACTAATCTAACGGTTAATATTATTTGCATGTAGTAGGTATTCTCCACCAAAGGATTTTAATTTTCCACAAGAAAACAAGAATTTTATTCAGAAGAAAATTTAAGAACAAAAAAATCCAAAGAACGAAATAAATCTTTTTTTTTAATAAAAGAAGAAAATCCGAAAATAAATACCTCTAATGCTCTGTAAATCGACGTTAACAGAGTCATCATCTTCTTCCTTTGACGTTGAAACAATCTCAGAAGAAGAAACGTTTTTGGCGATGTTGCAAACAGAATTAATCCAATCTGAAGTCAAATGAGATTTCAAACCGAGCAACGAATGAATTGTCTCAGGCAAATCTTGAACCGGTTTCGATCTTGTTCTCTCCATTTATTTTTCCAGGAAAACAAATCTTGATCTTGAATATTAGAAAAAACAGAGCAAATTTTCCAGGAATCAGATTCTGATTTTACTGAACTTTTGCCGAGAAAGTGAGAGGGAAGTAGTGAAAATTGGGGTCAGAGCTCATCAATGGCGGAGGTTGGAGATTAGTTTTATTTTAAAAGGACAAAAAACTGAAGAGAATGTTTTTTTCATGATCAAAATCTTTGTAGGTGTCATACAATATATAACTACAGACTCTTTAAATGCAAATGTTTGTTTTTAACATTTGAAGGGAGATAATTGTAGTTGAATTTGACATTTGTCACTAGTATGATGACCAAATGGAAAATTATAATTTCAAATAACTATTATTAAAATAAAACAATTGATATTTCCTCTTTTCTATGAACAAATATTGAGAAAAATTCTACTTAAAATTTAGCTGGTAAGTGTTTTTATATTTTTTTTAATCTAATCACTCAACCAAGTTCAATGTTTATAGATGAATTCATCCCAATTATCAATATTTAGTGATTTACAAGCTTTTTTTGACCCAAAAGAAAAAGTGATTTACAAGCTTTTTACTCATCTTTCCAAAATAATTAGTTTAGAACTTAATTTAGAGATTATGGTTTATTTCATATAAATAAATTAAAACTCATACTCTTAATATCTATAAAAATTGAATAGAAAGCTATAAAATTAGTGCTTATATTTTTTTTTCTTATTGTACATTTGACCAAAACAAGATGTCATTAACAACGAATACCGAATATTCAGATATATTCATACTTTTGTTTTTTACTAAAAATGTAATAATTTTACTGAATAGAAATTTATAAAATTAGTGATTTTATATATTTTTCCTATTTTATATTTGACCAAAACAAAAATGCCATTAATAACAAAGACCGGATATTAGTCCGTATTCGGTATTCTCTATTTTTACTGAATACCGATTATTAGTTAGTATTTACGGTTTCTAAAAATTATTATTAAAAAATAAATATATGACAATACTGATTATTAGTTTGTCATAAAGTATTAGTAAAACATAGAACATATTTTGATTCAATTCAGTGTAAGAGAAAAACAAATCGTGGAAGGCAAAATGTTTACCTTCTTAGAGCAATTTTATTAATGAGTTTTTCACTATAGTTTATATGAGTATTTACATTTAGCGGAGAATAGAAACCTACACAAGATTTAATACATATTATATGAGTGAGAATAGTGGAGAAACTCACACTAGAATCTTTACATGTACAAATTTTTGTGTAGTTTTTTTTTAACTATTTGAGAAGCTAACACAATATTTTATTTTTATTATTTGTACATTTACTATTGAGAAACTATGGTAAACTATGATGAGAAACCTATTGATGAAGATGCTCTAGTTGTTAGTTTGTTACTCTCCAAATTTAAACGTACATTGTTAAAAATGATATAAAATCAAATATACTCAGGGGCGGAGGCACATGTGTAGAAGGGGTCAGCTGACCCCAACTGATTAAAAAGTATATGTATTATGTTTTTAAAGAATTTTCTTTTGACCTCATATAAAAAAATAATTTTGACCCCATTAATAAATTAATCTAGATACATTAAATGAAAAAACCAGTTTGACTCCATTTTGTTTAGTTGAGTTCACTATTAGATTATGACTTGATATGAATATTATAAATTATCTATGATTTATTTGACATAAAATTATTTTTACTTTAAAAAGGCATAAAATTAATAATTTAAAAAGTTGAATTCTTCGTTTTTGTTCAAAGATATGTTTTGTTTTTAGCCATATATATACTACTTTTTAGTATAATTTTTTTTGACCCAGTAAAATAAATTTCTAGCTCTCCCACGGAATATTCTCCACAAAGAAATGGAGTTATATTGATCTAAATTTGGTCCAACGTCTATCACAAAGAAAGTGTAAACTCCAAAAAAGAATTTTTGTTTCTTCCAACAAAAAAAATTGGTCAGAGGAGAATGAATAATAATGAATGTATATTTTATTTATATTTTCATTATTTTCTTCAGATTTTAAATTTTTCTACTTCTGTTGTCTCATACAAACAGAGGCGTGACTATGTGTAGAAAATAAGGTATTTACCTAGGACCTCCAAATTTTAAGCATATTTTAAGGCCCTAAATTTTTATTTTTTATTTAATATATTAGTAAAATATTTATTTTAATGTTATTTTAGTTAAAATTATATTTCACATATACAAAATAGTATTAAATATTTATAATATTTTAAAAAGTATTTAAAATTTAGTATTTTATAGATTAAAATAATGTTAACTAAGAAAATAAATTATAAAAACAGCTTAAGAAAATAGTATACACTTATTCATAAATTGTGAAATAGTATACAATTATTCATACAATTGTATTTTTATAGTATAAGATTATAATTATATTTTTATAGTTTAAAAAATAGTATACAATTATTTATAAATTATGAAATAGTATTAATTTTCTCTAATTTAGTCTAAAACAGCATGTAAAATTTTAGTTATACATATTTTATTATGAAAATATATAAAACAATTTTTTTTGTTTGCATTAGGCCTCTAAAACTCTAGACATGGCTCTGCATACAAAAGAAAATCAATCAAATATAACACCCGCCATGAAACTCTCATGTGACAACAACATGAAATAACACTTCATGATGATAACAATACTGTAATACATTATCTTAAACTTTTTCTTAAGCATTATTATATTTAACCAAAAAAAAGCATTATTATACATAAAGAGTTTGCATGTTCTCTGTTTTTTTTTGGAATCTAGCTTCCAAATTTACTATACATTTTTGTTGATATATAGCTATTTTAACATGCAATAATATTTTATACCCTTTAGCAAATAAAATAAAATATTTTCTGGAAACCCTGCAACATTATGCTATTTTTGTTGTTGTTGGCACTAGTTAACATTCATGATTCATCCGAAACGTAATTAATTCTACTAGTTAGAGAAATAATTGATGTTATTAGATTCAGATATATAAAAAATTGTGCTACGTAGTACTGTAAAAATTGTCTATGCAATCAAATGATACCAGAAGATTCAGAACATATTTTAAACTTCTAATTTAACACAAATAATTAACACTTTGCAGCTTAATTAAATAGTATAAATGCAATGAAGAGTTTACCTGTCACGATGGATAACGCAATCTCACTTGTTATCGTCTATGGTTAGAGTAAAAGTCTCTTCAGTGTCTCTTTCTTACAATCTATCAAATTTTTATTAGGAAAAAGATAAAAGAAGAGATAATCTTAAAACAATATTATTATCATGTTTTTGGAGAAATACGCCAACATAGACCAATGGATGAACAGAAGATTTGTTATTTTTTCCCAATATAGGTTGACCCAAACATCTAAGTGACTTTAGTACTGTCAAATAATTTTGATTTCCCATGAATAATTGAATACTATTGAATAGTGTTACTTTCCATAAATATACATAAATAATCGAAAGTACATTAGATATTAACATTTTTATATAGTTGGTGTATTGTGCTTCCGGTAGTGAAACAATTATATGTTTTTTGGGTATACATAATCCGACCAAGGAGGCAAGGACCATGGTGAATTTTTATAAATCAGACTTTGAATTCAAACTGAGCAGCGGTTAAAAAAAAACTTTATAATTGGTTGAATTGTTTAAAGTCAGTTGTAGTTTTTTTTTTTGTTTTTGTTTCGAAATATTCCATATGCATTAAGAAAAACGTTATGGATGCTCTATTCCACATATGTATAGTTTTTTTTTTTTTTTTGATAAATTGTTTGTTTTTGTTAAAATGTTAATTTTGTTGTTTTGTTTAAGAAATCTCAAATGAATTAGTGAGTTATATAATGAATTTATTATTGAACGTAATTTTTGATTACTTGTAAAAAGCTAATTAACACCATTTTTTATCAACATCTTCACTCATTCCTAGAGATCATATATACTTACAGTTAGAGAGACCCAACTCATATAACTATTGAATCATGTGCAAACACAATTGTTGACTTAGATATGTGTTATACATCACATGAAAATTTGAAATGTCTTATTTTTATACAACTTGAACCCTAAAATATAAAATACTTTTTGTAAAATCAATAATAATCCATGCTTTTATACACAAATGAAAAAGTAAGAAAATGCAGAAATTCATAGGTCAAGGAAATGTTGTTACTTGTTTCAGTTTTTCACTGCGTGTTGGTAAGAAAAGGTGATGGATAATAATGGGTCGCAACTCGCAAGACATGTATGGGTCTTCCTAATTAAGACTCTGCAACAATAAATACATTTCTTTTGGGGTCCATCGCATAATATGCGTATTGGTGTATGCATGATTTAATGAACAAATAAACAGTAATGGTAACAGTAAAAAAATAAAAATAAATGAAGAATTCGAAGAAGACTAAAAAAAATACAAAAACAAGTACGACATTTATACAATATTATTTTTTTATCAATAACATATGTACTTGAATCCGAGTAATCACACAAAGATAACAAAATAGACACAAATCGCTATATTAGATGTTTTGGTCACATATGTATAACTAATTTCTTTGGATGATCATAATATATGTTAATATCCACTAATCATCATTAACAAAAGAAAATGCCCGTTAAAAAGCAAAATTGATTTATTTATTTTTTACCATAAAGTTTTTAACTATTCCGAACAATGGAGAATAGAGATAAAAATACGAGGACCCTTTGTCGTAAAAAGTAAAAAAAAAAAAAACAGTAGACTGAAAACAGGGTAAAACTTTGGGTTTTATTCAACGTTCTCAATTATTAGAGGAACTACAAACATTTTCGATAAAGACAACACACAAAGAGGTGAATGGATAATAATACAAGAAAGGGAATTTTCTATCACATGCACACTTCTTCAAGTATTGTAACAATCCACGTTTCAAAACCTTCACAACGCAAATGCTGCACAAGAAGGCAAAGAGAGAGAGAGAGAGAGAGGTGTGTGATTGCTCAATCTTGAGTATTAAGACTCTTGAGGAGTTTCGAATCTAGTCGGCGTGTCAATGCCCGCCATACAACAAAGTCCACTTATCAAGATGATAAGCAGAACGAGTCCCTGAAAAGAACAAAGACACAAGCTTTAAGCCAGTGACATTAAGCATTAATGAATGTTTGTATTAGAAGAAAGTTGCTTACCACTAAGATACCCTCCAAGAGTGATGACTTAAATTTGCAGAGTTCATCACAGGTCGTAGTAGCTTCCGCTGTGGCGTTTCCTGTCGCGGTTTCAGCCAAAAACCTTTGGAGAGTTTGGTATGAAGTGTACCAATAAGGATCAGAAACATATAGAGCTGTGTATTTAGTTCCAGATTTCTCCACTGAACTAACAAGCTCAGATATGATTTCACCTGCACAAATGGTTCAACGGAAGTTACCTTAGAACGTGTATCTAAATGCTAGACTTCTTCTGTAATCATGATTAGTCCACTTACGATCTGAATGTGACTGGTCAGATTGACTTGATGATTCAGATCCCTTAGAGCATAGCACAATCAAGTCGGTTTCTCCTTCTTTTCTCGTTTCTTTTCTAGCCACCAAATGATCCTGTGGATTATTCAGAAGTAAATTTAGAAGGTTCAAGAGGAAAGGTGGGTAATATCATTGATCAATTCATGGGATTCGAGAAGGCATAAACATAAGAACAATCAGATTACTTTGAAAGACTGCACGTTCGATAGTTTCTGTACTGTTCCATCCTCAACAAAACATGAGTCTGAGAACACGATATTGCTGACTCCTACATTGTGAGCACAAGCTTCTTTAAGCCCTGAAAGCAACAAGTTTTCCATCCTTTCCTCTTCTGGTGCAGCAATATACGGGAATGCCAATGAGTAATTGGAAGCTGTATACAGATTCTGATTATAAAAAAACACACACACACAAAAGAATCGATTGTTAAATATTGTTGAGACTTAGAAGAATACCAATGTGTTGTAGAATCTAAGTAAAACTACCTTACCTTCAACGTGTTAACAAGGGCGGGATCTGAGTTACGATTTGAAGAAACATCCGAAGACAGTAACTGTAAATGGAAGAGAATAGTAAGTAGAAGCAGTAAAGTTACAGTAGGCAATGCTTAAGAATCTCTAAATAGATGCTCTTTATTCTTGCAAGAACAACAAGTTTCTTCAAAGACTCAAATCCTAAATTCTAATCTAAATCAAAGAAATTTTTGCGTATATGGTTAAACTATAGCTTGTTCATAGTTACATAAACGCTTACCTCTCTGCCAATGAACACAAGTGCAACATCAACAGGTTGGTCAAGTTTTTTCTCCGAGCACTGAACAAAGGAGACAAGTAAAATAGATATGAAATTAAACCATTGCGTTGAAAAATTGAGAATTGAAAGTATTTGGCTTGCGGACTAGACACGAGAACATACAAGAAAATTAGACCAGCCTCCTCGAGTGAAAACAGAATCTACTAGATCCTTTGCAGACATGATCCGATAATTTACTGCCTCATCCATTTCACCATTAGATGACCTGAAATTCATCAATGTAGACAGAAAATCGAGTAGTTTAAAGCTTAGTCTCAAATCGAGTAGTTTAAAGCACAATTCTTTACAGAAAAACCAGAGTACAAATCGGAGAAACACATTCAAAATCAACGAAAGTTCGTAACTTTCCTCATGTAAGCCTCGAGAATGATAAAGACAATGATCAAGAGAGAGAGAGAGAAGCCTAACTGGAGATGCGGAGACCAGAGGAAAGCAGGAACTGTAGAAGGTGAAGCCACTCCTAAATCAACGTGAGAAGCCAACTCGAAGACTATCAACAACGCTACTAGACCGATTCGCATCTTCATCATCTTCTCCGTCGAAGATTTTCAATCTAACAACACAAATGGTCAAAATATTCATCTCCGATCCTCAAATTTGGTCTGTGTTGGCAGAAGACGACGAGTCCATTTCTCTAATGCCACTTATAAACGACGCCGTTTGTTGATTAATTACCCGCAAAACCGAATCTGGTTTAGCAAAAAGAACCGGTCTGATTTTAACGGTCGGATTGAATGCCACAAAAGATTAAACGACGGCGTGTTGCTTATTGATAAACCCAAAATCTGAATCTGGTTAAACAAAGAGAACCGGTCTGGTGTTAATTGTAAGGTAAGATCCATTGGGCCTTTGACACAGAACATCTCAGCCCAATTTAAATTGACAAACCCCTGAACCGTCATCGACTCATCGGACATAATAATATCGACGGTAACTTGTAATCGGACGTTCACTCTCGAGTCTCCAACGAGCCCTGATTCGTCGGCTTTCGTCCTCTCTCATTCCTGCCCAAAAAACTTCAACTATTAGGATTCAGCCATTGAAGTAGCTGCAAAAAACCTAGAGAAGATTTCGAAAGATGAGTAGAGTTGAGATTGAAGAAGAGGTGGAAGGAGATCGTGTCGAAAGTACCGATTACTACTTCGATAGAATCGGCGAACCTATCGCTATCAAAGAAGAAGACGCTCTATACGATCTCGAAAATCCTCCGTCACAACCTCTCGCTATCTCCGAAAGCCACGGCCATGTTTTCGTCGCACATTCCTCCGGTGAGTTTTTCATAATCGGCGATGATACATGTTTTGCTCGTGCTGTTTATGTATTGTGACCGTTTTGTGTGAAAATTAGGGTTTTATGTTGTGAGGACTAAGGATGTAATATCTGCATCCAAGAACAGTAACGGGAAAGATAGTAAGGTTTATATACAGGATTTGAGCATCGTGGATGTTCCTATTAGAGACGTTCGTATATTGGCTCTCTCAGCGGATGATTCGATCCTCGCCGTCTCCGTCGTTACTGATATTCATTTCTTCTCTGTGGATTCACTTCTTAAGAAGGTATTACGGCTCAGAAGTTTAGTGTTGGGCTATGCCTAAGTGTTTTTGTCTATAACTTCTTTGCGAGGATGATGAATCTATGTTGAATGGTAGTTTACTGACTTTATCTGTTCTTTGGTGCAGGATGTGAATCCTTCCTTTTCATATTCACCTGATGAGTCAGGCTTTGTTAAGGATTTTCGTTGGACAAGGAAAGATAAACATTCTTATCTTGTTCTTTTAAGTACTGGGAAGCTCTTTCATGGGATTGACGATGCACCCCCTAGACATGTTATGGATGGTGTTGACGCCGGTTTGTTTTCATTTCTTTTGCTACTTCTTCAGCAATAAACCTTGTTATTGGCAATTATTGAAGATTGAATCTGTAGGAATTTACTTCTTAAACTTTGTTGTTTGTCAGTTGAATGGAGTTCAAAAGGGAGTTATATTGCTGTGGCTCAAGATAACAGCCTGAGGATTCTGTCGTCAAAATTTAATGAGAGGAGATGCATAGCACTATCATTTGACGCCTGGATTGGTGATTCCGATGAAAATTGTGTCGTGAAAGGTATGTTGCATGTTTTGGCCTTCTTATATCTTATCAGTATTTTCCGTTTTGTTTCAAATTTTATAGCCGTTGTATGGTATTTGAGGTGTTTTCTTATGGACTAAGGCGTACTGTATTTCGGTGCTTGGACATATGATCTATACAAACTGATCCTGTTTACAGTTCTCATTTCTTGCTATCTCCCTTCTATATCTATGGTTAAATCCCTATACTTCTGTATCTCTTAGACTGGTGTTGAAACTTCCCTGGTTCTGTGCACGCTTCCATTGAAAAGTTTCATAGATGGCTCTCAAGTTAAACCTTCTCAATGAATGACTGTTTACTCTGCAACAGTTGATTCTATCAGGTGGGTACACAGCAATTGTATTCTTCTTGGATGCTTTCAGCTGATTGATGGCAGGGAAGAAAATTACCTTGTTCAGGTTATCAGGAGTCCAGATGGGAAGGTTATTGATGTGAGTAGTATTTCTTTTGTTTTGATTTTGGTGCTGAAGCGTAGATACTGGTTTTTAATTTTTACAAAGTAATAACCAATTTTTATGGCTGGAATGAAACTTTACTACTTATATATTTATCTGACTTTGTGCGGTTTTTGAGCTTCTACTTTGCAGGGTTCGTCCAATCTGGTTGCTTTATCCTTCTCTGATTTGTTTCCATGTGCTATGGATGATCTTGTTCCGGTTGGTGTTGGACCTCATTTGCTCTTTAGCTACATAGACCAATGGTAGGCTAATTTTACTGTTCTTTCTATTAATTTTATTTTGTTTTGCTTTTTCTTTTCGTAAATACTTCACTTTTCTTGCTCACTGCAAGCCGTTTGTCAATCTTCCCACTCTGGATTGAATATCCAATTTTAAAGTTTTTGTCCATCCGTAACCGACTTGGAAGAGCTGTAATTACCAAGCATGTTAATGGTCTTCAAATACAACTAGTTATGGTACTTGTTTCCATCATTTAATTCTGGAAGTAAATTTGAGCTCATTTCGTATTTACCATTTTTTTTTGGAGATGCAATAGAGTCAGTTTAATTATTCCTGACTTTTTCTCTTTTCAAAATAATAAACATGGACGATATAACTACCATTATTTCCAATGTGAAGATGGTAACTGTTGCTATGTTTTCACCCTACAGCAAACTGGCGATCATAGCAAATAGAAAGAATATAGATGAACATATTGTATTGCTTGATTGGACACCTGGTGATGATAAAACTGCGGTTTCCATTGTTGATATTGATCGAGAGACCTTTTTGCCAAGGATTGGGCTCCAAGGTATGCAGTCCAGAGTTGCTGTATTGTGTGTGTTCTTTTCTCTACAGTTACATGTTTAATATAAAGAAGATCATTTTTTTTTCCTTCCAGAAAGTGACGATGACAATATGATCATGGGACTCTGTATCGATAGGGTTTCTATTGAGGGGACTGTTAATGTTCGTTCTGGAGATGATGATGTTAAAGAACTCCGGCCATATTTTGTTCTAATGTGCCTCACTTTGGAAGGAAAGCTGGTCATGTTTAATGTTGCTAGGTAGGCTTTATTTCTCTCTGTGGGTTTAACTCATAGTCGTTGACAACATTACTTGAAACTTCAAAATGGTGTTCGTCTACAGTGTTACAGGATCCCCAGCTTCATCTGATGTTGATTCGGCCTCTTCTTCTGATATAGAAGATGGTTATGCCCCTATAATTGGAGATGATCTTTCTAAACAATCTTCTGAAGAGCCTGAACAACATCGAAAGTTGGATGTAAATGAACAGAAACGCCTCTACTCAGAGAATTCGATTCCACTGTTCTCTACTGAACAAAGGTTCCCAAATGAAACAAAATTAAGTAAGGAATTTGAGTCTGTAAAAAGTTCAGCGTCTGGAGACAACAACAAGAAGCAAGAACCGTGTGCTGAAAAACCATTACAAGTTGCAGATGGTCAACAAAGCATGATTACGAGGCAGTTCGGAACAAGTTTTGGGCAACTACCTTTGCCCTTAGGATATGACGCCAACAAATTTTCAGGCTTCGGTCCTGTCCTCCCTGTTTCCTCAAAGCCTCAAAAAGACATATCTGCGCAGGCTAAGTCTATGCACTTGCAGGCCAATTTTGAGTCAAAACACTCACCAGCTTTATTTGGATCTCCTGGCCTGCAGAACACAATTTTTCAGTCACCGCAAATTACACCAGCTCAGCCATGGTCAAGTGTGAAAGTCGTCTCACCTCCAGATTTTGTCTCCAGTCCCTTTCCTTCTGTGAAAGATACTCAGCATAAGCAATCTGTTCAGTCTGGAATTGGTTATGTGAATTCTCCTATGAACATCAAAGAGAAACCTGTACAAGGTATTGAGGCTGGTAGAGCATCAGCTCAGAGCAATTTAAGTCCTTCGCTAGGCCAAAATTGGGATGCTAATGAAGGGGTAGAGAAAATTGAGCCAATACCTTCTATCCGTGCCTCTCAATTGTCTCAACAAGTGAAATCTTCCTTTGAAAAGTCCGCTAGTCATCAGCAGCACAAAACTCCTCTCAATACTGGACCTGGTCGACTTGAGCATAACATGTTAAAGCAACCCAATAACGTAATGTTTACTCATAATACTAATTTCTGTACGATTTTATTCAAGTGGATATGTACTCTAGGACAGGGTCATCTGACACTCATGCTTTCACATTCATGTCTTGCTCTGGTATTTAACTTACTTAACTTACTGGATTTATATCATTTGCATAACTGTCTCCTCTTTTCTTGTACCAGATAAATGAGATGGCCAGAGATATGGACACACTTTTACAGTCCATTGAAGGACCGGGTGGTTTCAAGGATTCTTGCACTTTTTTACTGAAAAGCCATGTTGAAGAACTGGAACAAGGACTTGAAAGTCTTGCTGGAAAGTGCCAAACGTGGAAGGTGTATTCTAAAAAGTTCATGTATTTTGTTGTTGGTTCATATTATTTTTGTTACCTCATTAAATATTTGACCAAACCACCTGCCACGAAACAACTACTGTTATTTATTTTCTGGTCCTGTGTCTATATTGTTAATTTATTTGGTTTGGTGGTTTTCAGAGCACAATTCACGAGCAGCAAGCAGAGATCCAACATCTTCTTGACAAAACAGTTCAAGGTGATCTATTTATTTTATCATCCCCTTATGTAGCGCAAAAACATTGTAAGCAGGTAGGAATCGTAGGATTTTGTTTTACTTGAAAAGGCATTTTAAAGCCACAATGCTCGCAATAGGCAAACTAGGAATGTAGTAAATTTATTTTGCTTCTAAGCACTGTCAATGATATCTAGGCTTAAAATCTATTTTGAGGCAAGTTTAACTTAATCCCATTACCGGACTTAAAATCTCAACCTAAATTGAGAAGTTGAGGAGAGGGGGATGAATCCCAATAGAAAATGTTCCCATTTGTTGGTATGTATATCCATTTACTGGACACATGGTGATAAGTAAACTATTATCATATCCAAATATTGGATATGATGGTGAAATAACATGGAGCTCCAGTATGATACTAGCTTAAGCGTGTGCTTGAGATGAGGTTCTTGCATTTTAACATATCTTTCTCTGGAAGTCCCTAGTCTAAAGTTTGTTCCTCATTCTTTCAGTCTTCCTGATTGTATTTAATATTGTTTCATATCTTACACTGGAATCTAGGCTGCAAATAAGCAGGTTGTTATTTTGTTTTCTTATTATTATTTCATGTGGGGATTTCAGTGTTGGCAAAAAAGACGTACATGGAAGGTATGTATAAGCAAACTTCTGATAACCAGTACTGGCAACTTTGGAACTGTCAGAAGTTGAATCCTGAGCTTGAGGCCAAGCGGCAGCATATTATGAAACTTAACAAGGTTGTGTATATTTTAATATATCTCACTCATCTATCTGTTAGTACTTTAAGCTCGCTTTTGTCATTTATATTATACTTTTCCCATTCTAGGATTTGACTCATCAACTGATTGAACTAGAGAGATATTTTAATCGGCTTGAACTCGATCGCTACCATGAGGATGGTGGACTTCCTGTGGCCCGAAGAGGCATCCCAAATAGGTCTGCTCCTTCAAGGTATTTTTTGTGGATCAGTTGTGAAATTTTTAAGGAAAAAAAAACCATCACAAGAAATTGTTAAGTAGGTCATTATCTCCCCTTTTTGGCCACTCATATTGGGTGAATTCTTTCTGCAGACGTGTGCAATCCATTCATAGCCTTCATAACACGATGAGTTCCCAATTGGCAGCTGCTGAGCAACTCTCTGAATGTCTCTCAAAACAAATGGCATTTTTGAAAATCGACTCACCTGTAAAAAAGAATGTGAAGCAGGAGTTATTTGAGACAATTGGGATCCCTTATGATACTTCTTTCAGCTCACCAGATGCAGTAACGGCTAAAAATGCATATTCAGCAAAGAACCTGTTACTCTCGTCTATTCCTGCAAGTATAAATGCACAGTCAAGACAACGTCAGTCATCTGCTATGAAAAGTTCTGACCCTGAAACTGCAAGGAGGAGGAGAGAATCACTAGACAGGGTAATTTCATTGGAAATCTTTGATACAGTGCTATCCCACATCATATATGCACGGTTTTTGGCTTTGTGATACTCCAGTATTTTGCTAAACTATGAAGGATTTATATGCACTCTTCAATTTACTGATGCCCTCTTTAATTTACGATGTGCCCTGATGTCTGGCTCTACATTTTGTGATCTTTACAGAATTGGGCTGCTTCTGAGCCTCCAAAAACAACTGTCAAAAGGATGCTTCTGCAGGAGCGACAGAAGACGGGTATGAACCAGCAGACTGTCTTGAGTGAGAGACTACGGCCTGCGAATAATACACAAGAGCAATCACTGCTTCGCCTGAAAGATCATGCATCACCTGTAGTCTCCTCGAATAAGGGTGAGCTAAGATGTACTGTGGAGTGCATTAGTTTGATCTGGAAAAATGTCTTTGTGTTTTGTTTGTTATTTATTTGTATTATTTATCGCTTCTCTGGTTTTATTGTGCAATTACTTTGAGCAGGTCTTAGGGAATCATTCCAACAAGACACATCTGAAGCTCAATCAACCCCGTTCAAAACGAGGCCACCTATGCCACAATCTAACAGTCCATTTACCATCTCCCCAATCTCTGCGTCAAAACCAAGTTTCAATTGGTCTGGAAATAATTCTAGCAGTACATCTTCTTATGCTGAGGAATCTGCCCCGCTGGAGGTTAAGGATACAAGGACAGTTTCACAATCAGGAGGATCAAATTTTCTTCTGAAACGATCAGTGGCCTCTACTGTATTTGAACAGACAGAAAAAAAGGCTGAAGAAATCAATAAATTTTATGAACGTAAGGCCAAAGCGTTTGTTGAAACAGCTGCTGGAAGCGTGCAGCGGCCTTCTACCACATCATCGGGATCCCATTCTGAATCTAGCAAAGGTTTTGGCGCTCAACTTTCACCTATGTCTACTGGTGCACCAGCATCTAGTTTCCCTTCAAAGTCGTTGTTTGGTTTCAAAACCAGTAGCAGTATCCCTGGTGATAAAGTAACTTTTCCTGCTGTAATGGTATCGGTTTCATCTTCACCTTTGTCTAGCACGCCACTTGATTCCGCATCCACCGTATTTACACCATCATCCTCTCCAGTTTCATCCTCTACACAAGATTCAGGTTTGTTTACTTTGACCTCTGTGTATTTCGTTTGATTCACATAACAGTCAACTATGGTAACTTTAATATCTGGTCAATGACACTGGTCAACTTTAATTCGTGTTTCAGTTCCAGCACCTATTCCCATCAGCTCAACACCAGTCCCACAAACGTTTTCAGTCACATCTACATCTAAAGTTTCAGCTACAGGGTTCAGTGTTCCGTTTGGTAAATCGTTGACCAGTGCCAATGTAGATCTCAATCAAGCAGCTACGTCAACACTTCCATCACCTGGCCCCACAACTGGTTTCTCTTTTAAATTACCAGCTTTGACTCCATCGTCCCCTGAAATGGTCTCATCCTCTACAGGCCAATCTTCATTATTTCCACCATCTTCTACAGCATCGCAAGTGTCATCTAATCTGGTCTCCGCAAGCAGCTCCCTAACAGATACCAATCGTTTGTTTTCATTAACTTCCTCATCTTCGACTCCCCCTATTACTTCAACCGGTCCTGATACATTTCAGTCTCCTCAAGTTTCTACCCCGTCTTCTGCCGTATCCACTACAGAGTCAGTTTCAGAATCTAAAAAACCAGAGGCTCACAGTTCGTCAATTCTAAGTACGGAAAGTACTGTAGATTCTGTAGCAAATGCAACAAAAACACAGATTGAGCCGCTGTCTGTGAAAAGTGAGATTTCAAACCCAGAGACTACAGTAACCCCTGTCGGTTCATCTGGGTTCCTGTCTGGATTTTCATCAGGGACACAGCCTAGTCTTGCAAACATGGCGCCTCCTTCATTCAGTTGGCCAGGTAGTTCTCAGCCACAACAGCTATCATCTACATCTGTCCCTTTCCCTGCATCCTCACCAACTTCTGCAAGTCCATTCGGTGAGAAGAAAGATTCTGTAGATACACAGGAAGATAAAATGGACGAAGAAGCTCCAGAGGCTAACCAGACGACTGAACTTAGTATGGGAAGTTTTGGAGGTTTCGGGCTTGGGTCAACTCCTCCAAACCCGGCTGCTCCTAAAGCAAATCCATTTGGTGGTCCCTTTGGTAATGCTACAACAACAACAAATAATCCATTCAATATGGCAGTCCCCAGTGGCGAGCTCTTCCGACCTGCATCATTCAATTTTCAAAATCCTCAACCTTCTCAACCAGCGACAGGTTTTGGTGGGTTTTCTGCAACACCTTCTCAGACATCTGCTCAGAGCGGATTTGGCCAACCGTCACAGATTGGTGGGGGACAGCAAGCTCTAGGGTCAGTTCTTGGCTCCTTTGGTCAGTCGAGACAGATCGGTGCTGGTCTCCCAGGAGCTACGTTTGGTTCTCCTACTGGATTTGGTGGCTCTAACCCAGGAAGTGGCCTCCCAAATGCACCGGCATCTGGTGGTTTTGCTGCTGCTGGTTCTAGTGCCACTGGTGGCTTTGCAGCCATGGCTTCAGCTGGTAGAGGCTTTGCTGGTGCTTCTTCTAGTCCCACTGGTGGCTTTGCTGCCTTAGCCTCAGCTAGTGGAGGCATTGCCGGTGCTGCTCCAGGGGCAGGAGGTGGTGGATTTGGTGGACTTGGTTCAGGCTCCGGAGGTTTCGGCGGTTTTGCTCCTCCTAGTAGTGGAGGTTTCGCGGGAGCAGCAGGAGGTAATAACATTTAAACATTGATTGACCGATACATCCTCATTCAAGGTCATGCTCACACATTTTGACTATTGTCTTGTTGTGTGATTGTATTATTATAAAGGTAGCGGTTTTGGTGGTTTCGGTGGCCAAGGCCAAGGCCAAGCTGGTGGTGGTGGTGGATTCTCAGGCTTTGGTGGCAACTCGGGAGCAACAGGAAAGCCACCGGAACTCTTCACACAGATGAGAAAGTGAAACTAATACGTTCAAATATATTTACTTAGACTACTTATGCTTGTCTCATGAAATATTTGGTCTTACCTACCTTGGACAGTATACTATATAATTCTAGATAAATATAGTGTTTGTGTACTTTTATAATGATTTGAAGTTAACTAACCTCCAAAATGTTAAGTAAATTGCTGACTAAACTCTATGACGTGGCGTATGGCTTGATGGGCATACAGTTGAGCTTTCTTCATCCTTTTTAGAAAGCCGGTTTGGTTTCTTTATTGAATTAGAGATATTTTCTTATTCAATCAAGAGTTGTAATATGTGTTTCCCATCTTGTTATTTTCAATTTGAAGATTTATATAGAAACCTAGAAATGAAAAAAAAAAGGAGTGGGCCTAGTGGGAAAGGAGCAAAGACTGGCGTTATTCCAGACAGTCCTTGATTTTTTTTAATTTAATTTTTAATTATTTCGTTAGAGATTAAATTTTCGCTGGAGAATATAATTTCGTTTTTTTCCTCATCTTCGATTCGATGTGATCCCGCCAAACAAACTCTTACTCTCCCCTCCTCACGAAATTCTCCACCGTCGATTCTTCATCGTTCTCATTCTCTTTCCTCCTCCGTTGATCTGTGATGTATCGCCGGAAATTTTCGACATTAGAAGCTTTTTAATATTGTCTTTTATGAAGGGACATCGGAGTAGTGACGAGATTTATGATGCTTTGTGGTTCTTTACGAGATCGAATACATCCTTGGCTTCGCGACTATGTTAAGCTCCAATCTCTCGCCGTCCTCCTTATTTACGCTCAGGTTTTCGATTTTCCCTCTCTCTTCGTCGTTGATTCAAATCTCTTGGGGTCTAGGGTTCATGTCGATTTGAATTTGTCTCATCGTTCTGGTTTCTATTGTCCGATGATTTCAGATTGGGTGCGCACTAATCGGATCACTAGGAGCATTATACAATGGAGTTTTGCTAATAAACTTGGCGATTGCGTTATTTGCGCTTGTTGCAATCGAGAGCAATAGCCAAAGTCTTGGCCGGACCTACGCGGTTCTTCTTTTCTGCGCTCTTCTTCTTGATATCTCATGGTTCATACTTTTCACACAAGAGATATGGTATTGCTCTTAACTCTTCAAAACCTTGTTTGTGAATCGAAATTAAACTTTGTTTAGTCTCCTTGTGTTCATTCTGAAATGATTGATCATTATATTGTTCATTTTGATTGACAAAAGATTACATTGTTGATGCAGGAGTATTTCAGCTGAAATGTATGGAACCTTTATCATATTTTCAGTGAAACTGACAATGGCGATGGAAATGATTGGCTTCTTTGTGAGGCTATCGTCTTCTCTCTTATGGTTTCAGATTTATAGGCTTGGGGCTTCTATAGTCGACACTTCGCTTCCTCGTGAAACTGATTCAGATTTACGAAATAGCTTCTTGAATCCACCAACTCCTGCTATAGCTAGGCAATGTTCAGGTGCTGAAGAAATCTTGGGAGGTTCTATCTATGACCCTGCCTACTACACCTCTTTATTTGAAGATGGCCAAAGCAATATGAGTTCACCCAAGGCAATACAGGTTTTTTTTCTTCTTACTTTTACTCTCTTAGCTTTCCGATTGTTTGCAGTTTATATGTTTTCGATTCGGTTTTTTGTAATTTTATCACTCAAGACTGTATTTCTACATTTAGAAAGGGTTTCTTAATTCTCCTTTGTAAACTGTTTGACCTGTAGTGGATACAATGCAATATACCGAGTCTGGGATAGAGTAGGAACAAGATATCCCCTAGCAATGTTTTTTTATCGCTTTAGGATACAGATAAGACACAGTACATAGTGATAATAATGGGAAGTTTCATCTAACAGTTAGAAGAAGTTACTCATTCTTGTGTCCTTTGTAGGTGAATCATAATTCAGGTGGGAACAATGGATCACCATCTGCTGCAGAAGCCTCTCAGATTAAGTCTCCCATATGTAGATCCTTGCATGCAATTGATGTTAGTCTCCATTGTTATTGTTGTGTTTTATTTTCTCGCATCACAACTGATAAGACAAATCTTGTTTCAATTGTTATATAGGAAGAGATGGGTTTGAAGAAACCAGGGATGGATTCGATATGAGCAAACTCCATTAACGAACGATTTGATGAGCATAATAACAAACGAAGTGTCTGCTTTGCATTAGTAGAGGTTTAGCTATCGGAATTTGAAGCAGATACGAATGTCATTCAGTAGTGTTCAGCAAGCGAGAGAGAATCATGAAGTCTTCATGTTCTTCACAAAGTAGAGGAAGATTATATAACGCCTACGAGAAGATGAGATTCTATATGTTGAATACAAGTAAGCACTGTTTCTACACTTTGCTTTTATGATAATTTATTTTGTATGAAAATATTATATTTTTGGGGGATCTGTGGTTAGAAAATAGAGTCAGAATCTTCTTTTGATGCATCATCATATGATTCTTTTCAGAGTTTTTTTTATTTTTCTTGTATGTAAATGAAAATACTTTCTTTTATTTATTGGTTGCAAATGGAGATACAATAGTAAAACATTCCGGCGTTGATTTGTTTCTTTCTTGTTATATATAATATATAATATAATGATCAGGACAGAACCAAATCACCCAGTCAGAAAATCCCGGTAATAGAATTCATTTTAATTTCCTTAATAGCACTGGTAATGGAGGTTGTTAATCATAAAATTAGAAACCAATACAATACATAAACATGAAAAAGGCCCATCTAATAAATATATTGGAAAGCCACGAGTAAAAGGAAACAAAAAAAACCTAATAAGAAAGAATCCAATGTGTTGACATGATGATATTCGTAGAAAAGTCAACTGAAATTAATTAAGACCCACAGAAAAACCCAGAAGGATCTGGAACAAGGATCATTTCTTACCTTAACCCTCTTCGCTTAATATCTCTCTCTCTTTACTTTTTCTAATTTCTCACGACAATTCTCCTCCTTTCGTATATAAACAATCTCCAAATCTATCAAAAAACCCTTCTTTTTTTTTCTTTTTTTTTCTTCTTCAAAATTTTAAAATTTTAAAATCTTCCTTATTGCTGCTATTATTCTTCTGTTCTTATCGGAGATTTAATCTGCTGTTGAAGAAGACTCAAAAGGTTTTCTTCATTTCTGGATTTTTTTATTTATTTGTTATCATTTGAACCGTTGATTTAGGGTTAAAAAATGGTTTGTCGGTGAACGATGATCCTAAATCGTTAAAGAAAAATCATACATTTAAATGGATCCATGACTTTGTTCTTAAACTACAACACGGTTTCGTCTGTTCTGATAAATGTTCTAGCTTTGATTGAAAATTTCAAAACCCCTTTCTTCGAACTAGTTCCTCCGTGTTGGATCATAATTACTTATCTGTGAAATTTGAAATTATTTGGATTTTACCTGTGAGTTGAGAATGTTAGACTGATTCTTGGGTTTGATGTTGCTTATTTGCTCGATCTCTTGGTTTCAATGAAGTTTCTTAGCTGATTGATGTAAAAATTGGCAACAAGTTCTGATTTTTATGTGTCTTTGACCATTTCTAGGGTTACAAATAGAAGGAATCAGCTATGGAAGAAGCAGTTGCAACGAGGTATTGGTGTCACATGTGTTCTCAAACTGTGAATCCAGTTATGGAAGCTGAGATTAAATGCCCCTTTTGTCAAAGTGGGTTTGTTGAAGAGATGGAAGACGATCAAGATTCTTCTGATACTAATGATGTTAGAGCAAACAATTCTCTTTGGGCTCCTATCTTGATGGAACTTATGAATGATCCTGTGCGCCGTAGAAGAAACCAAAGTGTTGACTCTGTTGAAGATAACCAAAACGATACACAGACTGAGAATGAAACTGAAGACGGAGAAGGTAGAGAGACTGATTTGGATTGGCAGCTTCAAGAGATTCTTAGGAGAAGGAGAAGACATTCCGCTGCGGTTTTGCAGTTACTTCAAGGGATACGAGCAGGGTTATCACTAGAATCTGAGACTAATGGTAATGGAGGTAGTAATGATAACAATCCAGAACGAGTCATCTTGATCAATCCCTTTACTCAAACTATCACTGTTCAAAACACTGCTGATATGGAATCTGTTCCTGCTGGTTCTTTAGGTGACTATTTCATTGGTCCTGGATTTGAAATGTTGCTTCAACGTTTAGCTGAGAATGATCCTAACAGATATGGAACGCCTCCAGCTCGAAAAGAAGCTGTTGAGGCTTTAGTTACTGTGAAAATTGAAGAGACTCTGCAGTGTTCAGTGTGTTTAGAGGATTTTGAGATTGGAACTGATGCTAAACAAATGCCTTGTAAGCACAACTTTCATGGTGATTGTTTGTTTCCATGGCTTGAGCTTCACAGTTCATGTCCGGTTTGTAGACACCAGTTACCTGCAGCAGATGAACCAAAGACTGACTCAGCAACAACAGCAACAAATGATAACAATGGAGACAGTAGTGCTTCTGCTACAACCAGCCATGGAACTGTGAGCAGCGATGAAAACAACCGTCGAGAAGTAGATGAAGAAGAGGAGAATGAAGAAGTTGATACAAGCGGATTCTCGATCCCGTGGCCATTTAGCACCTTGTTCTCGTCGTCTCAAGATAGCAACGAATCAACAGGTTCGAGTTAAAACATGTTCCCTGAACAACATAGGTTTTTGAAGTGATCATGAAAACTTGGTTCTACGTAAAGATGGTATTTTCTGTACATAAGTTTTTCAGATTTGGTTGAACGTTACATCTCTGGAAAACAAAAATCTTTTCAGTTTGTGTTTTTTTTTGTTGGTTGTTGTTTTGAACAATCTTTTACCGGATTTTGTAAGTCGCTTCTGTATTTTTGCTGCTGTCAAACCAAGTCACTACTTAACTTTAGTTTTTTTCAAAAACATAATTTACAAGTTACTGGTGAAATATCAAAAAAAATAAAAATAATAGTCACTCATGTGGTTTAAAATTCTTAATAGTAAACTAGAATAGTTGTTCCTTATTTAACCCACGATTAAACTACTATTTGTTTACCCGTCAAGATTAGTTAGAGATTTTAAGAGCTAACTAGAGTGGAATTGTGTTCAGTTGTTCAGATAATTTATAAGAAAATTTCGTTTAGTTTTTATAATTATTTTTCTTTTAGTTATATGTAATTTAATTTCATTAAATTATAAAGTGTAAGTTGTTGATAAATTGATGTATATACCAATTTTTTTGTTGTTGGAAGTAGTTCTTATGTCCAAATCTACTATGCTATGTCCAACGGCTCCGCATAATTGATTCTTATAATTTAAATAAATAAAATATTTTTGAAAATTAAAATTAACAATTTTTTTAATATAAATATTTTTAATATTCTCTTTTCTAAATATTCTAATTTTATACATAAACTCTTTATATTTCAAATATTTCATAGATTATATTTCATCAACTATATACAATTATTTATTTATATATAATTTATTTATTTTTATTAAAAATTGGTAGTCTGCGGGCCGACCCACCAATCCGTAGACAAATCTCGCTAAATCTCTGATCCACTATGAGTTTGTCCATGATGTCGGCTTTTAATGGGCATAAAATTTTATGTTCATCGCCCTGTGGTGGATTTATTTGTATAATTATCCCGAGGATCACCGATCCGATTGACATCTCTACTGATGTGGAACGTTGAATACACATTATTGAGTAATATATGTTCGTTTATAAAAATTTGAATTACAGCATATGCGGAAAAAAATCTGAAATTTTATTAATTGTATGTATTGTATAATAATTCAAAATAATTTGAAAATAAGATCAAACAAAGATAATAGAAAAATCATAATTCATACTATTAAAATCTTAATAATAGATAAGAAAATGATTATAGAGAATTAATTTATTATTTATGTAGAACGGAGAAAAATAAAAATAAAAACTAAATATGACAGTGATTGGACACATGTATAACTACTTGTTGTTTGGATACATGAATAATTATTTGTATTTCAATTTAATAATATAGAGATAATATTTGAAACTTGTTATAAATTTTCTTAGCGGAAGTGGAATATTGAACAAACACATTGTTTTCTTCATCGATTGAGTAATTTATGTCCATTTTAAAAATTTTGAATCACAACATATGTAAAAAAAATCTAAAATTTTATTAATTATATATATATATTATATAATAATTCAAAATCATTTAAAAATAAGATCAAATAAAGATATAAGGAAATTCATATTTTTCAAGTATATTGGTTTAAATTGGATAGAGAAATTTTAGGAAATTTAAAATTAATGTTAGTTTCTATGTTATTAAAATCTTTTAATATTTATTTTTTGTTAGATATAAAAATTGTTTAGATGTAGAGATAAGTGAAAAGTGTTTGGAAACAATGATAACTCAAATATTTCATTTTTAATAGTATAAAGATATAATTCACAGTTTACATGTGTAAAATGTGAACTTCCGACCAAGGTGCGGTATTAACGAAAATGGGACAAAATAATAATAAAAAAACTGAATTCACATGTGTAAAAAATCCCTAAAGTTCCGACCAAGGTGTGTTATTAAGGAATTTAAGTTTTGCATCCCTTATATACAAGTATTGTAACATCAACTTATAATATTACCTCTCAGGCTTATCCTTAACCGAAAGAAGAAGAAAAAATGAATCGTCAGTTATTTTTCTTAATCACTTTGATTCTTCTCTTACTCTCTGCGTACAACACAACTATGGCCCGAACCTTGCCGAGTAAATGACCGTCTTATCTTATAGTAATTAAATTTTTATACATTCCACTCATCAAATAAAATTCATATTCAATTATTTATCTCATTTGTCTTTCTGGTTTTTTTAATAATTAAGGGGAAGAAAATGGAGCACAACAATTTGAAAATTTTAAAATTTTAAAATTTTCAAATATATAGAAGAAAAAAAAAGATTATGTACAAGAGCATTATTAAACTTAAGAAAACTTAAAATAGAATACGCACGAACACACATTTCTGTAATATCATACGTGGCAGAAAAAGAGTGGACGTTCCCCTAAAATTCCAGCAAAGACCGTAACATTAGATCTAATGAGCTGATTTCCCCGAATTACCCTCGTCCGACAAAGAAAGTAAAGGGTACTTTAGGAAATTATATATAGGTAAGAAAGAGTCCATAAACTCCTCAGATCCAAAACGCGATTTGTAAGAGTTGTGAGATAAAATCTCATCCCAAGAGAGAGAGAGAACCCAGAGAGAGCGATATTGAAATCTCCCTTTATAAATCCCCAATTTACAAATCTCTTTCCCTCTCGAAAATCTTTCATCTTTTTGATATAAAAAGCCTAACCCTTGTTCAAATCTTTCTCCTTCCTTTCGCCTTTTTGGAGGATTTCTTACAATCGTTTGGGGTTACGAAACCCTAGATTTTGAAATCCCGGATTTATAACTAGCGAAAGGTCTGATTTTGTCTCTTACCCTTTGTTTCTTATGGCTTCAATTACTTGGATTTGATTTCAGTTTCTTCGTACCCTCTTATTTACGAATCGGATCTCATGTTCTGAAGTTGTGTTTCATAGCTTTTCGTTGTTTGATTGATTGTGAAACAACGTTTATAGAATTCAATAACGAAAAACACGATCTGATTTTGTAATTCGACTGATGAAACTTGAAAAAAAATAAAAAAACTTTCTCGTTGATGCTTGTTGGTTTAGATCCACATGAATTTTGTATTTTTATTGCTTAAAACGAGGTTTAATTGATGTGTGTTACTGATTTGTGTAACTTAGAGAATGGCTGATCAAGGAATGGAAGGGAGCCAGCCAGTTGACCTTACTAAACATCCTTCAGGGATTGTTCCAACTCTTCAGTGAGTTCTTAATTGAGTCTGTGTTTCCTTTTAGATTCTGAGTTTGTGCTTGGTGGATGACAAGCATTGATCTTTTTGTTCTTGTGTTTCAGAAATATTGTCTCAACAGTGAACTTAGACTGCAAGCTTGATCTTAAAGCCATAGCTTTGCAGGCTAGGAACGCTGAATATAACCCTAAGGTTTGCTTTCTTTCTTTTAGTAATCGATCATATTGATTGGAATTTGAAGAATAAGTCTCCATTTCTGTAGTAGCTATATTAAGTTATAGTAGTTTGGTTCGTATTCTCGGATTTGGTTTAATCTCAAGTGTTTCATGTTCCAGCGTTTCGCTGCTGTAATCATGAGGATAAGAGAGCCAAAGACTACAGCGTTGATTTTTGCTTCGGGGAAAATGGTATGTATTATATTCTTATAGCTTGTTTGGTCAATTTTTCTCATATGTTGTTGTTTTATTGTGGCATATATGTTGTCCAACTTTAGGTGTGTACCGGAGCTAAGAGTGAACATCTTTCAAAGCTGGCTGCAAGAAAGGTAACTAGCTCCTATCAGTACGCTCTGATGTTCTTCTTTGTACACAAACTTTGTGTTAAAGAAAGCCTTTTTGTTGTCCAGTACGCTCGGATTGTTCAAAAGCTTGGCTTTCCTGCAAAGTTCAAGGTACTCATATGTCTATCCATGGTCCTGATCCAACACACAGAAACTATGTGCACAGTCTAGTAATAAAATTGGTAACTACATTTTGCAGGATTTCAAGATTCAGAACATTGTAGGATCCTGTGATGTCAAATTCCCCATTAGGCTTGAAGGTCTTGCATACTCTCATAGTGCTTTCTCAAGTGTAAGTGATGATATCAAGCATTGTAATCATATATAGTTAGTTGTAAGATGGAGATAATCATCAGACTGATGATTCATACCTCTCTTATAACTGATGCCAGTACGAGCCTGAGCTATTTCCAGGACTGATATATAGGATGAAACAACCAAAGATTGTACTACTTATTTTTGTGTCAGGAAAGATTGTTATAACTGGAGCCAAGGTAATAATTTGACTTTCTCTCTCAAATAGTTACAAATTTTGCCATGAAGATGCTTTTTTCATCTGATGAAATCCTCTGAGGTTACACTATCAGATGAGAGAGGAGACTTACACTGCATTTGAGAATATCTACCCAGTTCTTTCAGAATTCAGGAAGATCCAGCAATAATAGTATGTAAGTATCCATCCCATATACATTTCTTGCATACATTTTAATCAATCAACGTTTTGATTATGATTCTTTTGATTCAAGCAGAGCTTACAAAGTCAAAAGCAAAAAAAAAACCATATTGAAGTTTGGATTGCCATGAAGTAGAGATCTATGTGGGGGCAAGCGCTTAGTGAGGTTATTAATTATCCTTGGACAAGAGCTTGTTTGATGATTCAGATTGAAAACTAGAAATTGTAAATAGAGAGTGGAGGTGCCAAGAAATCTCTTTCGTTTTTGTTCTAAAATGTCTTCCTAGTATCTTTGTTTACTGTTCTGTTTGTTTCAATGAGCAATACCCAAACCGTTAAAAGAGTAACATAGTTCTCTGCTAACTCTGTAATAAGACACCAAGTCTCTTTTTCTTCTTCTTTAATATACTCTTTTTTAAGTTTGGATCATCATAGTTTATCTTTCAATAAATGAATAACCTGAAAATGGTACTATCATAACAGAATCTGAATGAAAATGATGTAGATGGAAAGTTAGATTCTTGAATTTAAGGTTGGGAAGACTTATATACCTGATCAAAAGCTAGCTGGATATATATATATATATATATATTAATCCACAAACTGAATTTCTACAAACACCATTAGATGTTAAGATCACTCACACAACATAAACAGAAGAATAACACAAACAAGCCCAATGCCCTGATCCAGTGAAAGCTTATTATAACAAAATTTGTGTAGACATGCCTTTGGTTTGGTCTATTTCCCTGATTTTAGTTGCCCCTCATCAAGTGAAGATAGACCTCCTATGATAGATAACCCTATCACGGGGCAATATGTTACTTTACCTAAACTAGACGACCGCTATAGAAAGTGGACAAGCTTTTTACGATTTGATCCTATTGATAAGCAATTCAAAGTATTGGCTGCCCAGGAAGAGGCCGAGGCTAACTTCTTTTGCTCTGTTCATCATAAAATCTTGACATTAGCAAGTGGAAAACTGAGGTAGAGGAATAGTTTCCATTGTCCTAGATACAGATGTCTTGGTTCGTGTAAAGAGATATGCATCGATGGGGTTATGTATTACATGGCTCAAAAAGATGATGCTCATTATGTGATAGTTTGCTTTGATGTTAGGTCTGAGAAATTCAAGTTTATGGAAATAGACTGCTGTTATGGTGATTTGATCAACTATAAGGGTAAATTAGGTGGGCTTGAAATCGTATATTCTAGCAATAATACCACTGAGTTGAGTTTGTGGGTTCTAGAGGATGTCGAGAAGCAGGAATGGAGCACTATAGGATTTGCTGGAGTGACTGCTACAGGGGAAATTGTTTTGGCCACAGAGTATTTATTTATTAAACCATTTTATGTTTACTACTTTGATCCCGAAAGGAACACTCTATGATCCATTGAAATCCAAGGTCCTGGAGCGTTTGAGAATGGTGGCAAAGTTTACACTTTTGTAGACTATGCAGAGGATTTAAGTCAATTACCTTTTCGAACAAGAAGAAGAAGAAGCGTAGACGAAATATAATTACGAAAATGGCCAAAACAACAACATCGGCAAGTGGTAAGAGAGAGCCACATGGACAGCAACTATTATGATGGTGTGATTAGGGAGAAGAAACACAGAGAGAGAAGAAATGAAAGAGAGAGACACAAGGGAAGATGAAGACATAAGAAGAGAAGAAGAGTATAAGAGACAATGAGAGATGGGATAAGCAAAAGCAATGGGGCATTGTCATTCATTTGTGATGTATATATATTATAACATGTTTTTCCTTTGTCTTGAAAATGAGTTTGATTATGTTGTTTATACATTTTGTATTACATTAGCTCTTACTTACCATGGAAATGTTAACGGCATAATCTGAATGAAAATGATGTTGGTGGAATTAGGCGGAAGTTAACTAAATTAATGGATTGTTGTGTCAAAGTAGAAAGTGTAAACATTTAGTAAAACCAATTATGAGTAATCTTGTAGATGAATGAAGCTTTATGTTTACTTACCTTCAAGAAGCAACGTTCGAGGATTGTTGCTGATATCTCTTCTCCAAAACCTCCAGTTACAGGAGCTTCATGGCTTATCTACAACCCCCAACCACAGACAAAGCAATCCATAAGACCGACCAGACAAATCATGTTGTGCAGCGGAAAAGACTCCACCAAAGACATAAGTATGATTTAATTTGGACTCGGAAAGATATAAAATAAATAAATATTCTGATTAGCAACGGCTTAAGAGAGAGTCTCCCTTTGGAGTTTGGATGCTGAAACAGATTTAAAAGAAAAAAGCTCAAAAGTTGCAGTGACAAAACTTTTGTTTATCTTTGTTAAGACTTAAGAGTTTTCTCTCTTTATTTATGAGTTTTCCCAAGTAAAGCTTCCTAAATCAAATTGAAAATCAAAACTAATAATGGAATTACAATAAAACCTCTATAAATTAATAACATTGGGACCAATATATTTTACGATATTTTATTAATTTATCGTGTTTATTAGTTTTTAGAGATGATATTTGAGTCAAACTATCGATTTAGGACTAGAAAAATAAATAAATAAATTAATTAATTTTATGTAAAACAATACATAAATCTAAAATATCATTAATCTTTATGAGAAAATGTTTCTAAGTTAGAACTAGATACTTCGATAAATCAATAATTTTATTAATTTATTTTATGTAAAACAATACTATCAAAGTAATTTTATGAAAAACAATACACAAATCTAAAATATCATTAAACTTTATGAGCAAATGTTTATAAGTTAGAACTAAATATTTAATTTAAATATTTTTAATTTTATCTTCAAACATTTCGAATTTTTTCAAGTGATGAAGTTTTTTTTATATATCTTCTAAATTCTTTAGGGGGTTGAATTATGATGTTTTGATAGTAGAAAATATTTAATTAAGAAAAAATAGGATGTGGATAAAAGAAGTTAATAAAATTGGGATATAAATGTCTCCGTGTATAAGAATAAGCCTATGTGAACTTGAAATTTTTAACTTGATGTATTAGTTAAGAAGAATCATCATATGTGAATGTCTTCGTTAATGTTTGAAACGAAATCAAATATGAATAGTTATTTGAAAACTTTTTTTAGTGCAGATGATATGATCAATCACTTTTAGATATTTTTATCTGAAAATATCATACTTACTTTGAATGCAGTTCTTGTACAAACAATTCCATGTAAAACAACATATATAGACAAAACATTATGAAGTGTTGATGAAAATAAAGTAACACAAAAATATCTGGTTAATGATCTTGAACCTTATAGTATATCTATTCGATTCAGTTTTAGGTGTGTATCTTGAAATATTAATGTAAGACTCAATTATATAGTTATTAAACTTCTATAACCTATACACACTATCCTATCAAATTTTTGGTATCGGAGATCACGATGCTCATGGAACAAAGTTGCATCAACTAGTGACATTACCGTAGGAGTCAAGTGTAGATGCGTAAAGATTAGGAGCTGACACAAATGAAGTTGCTAAACAATTGGCGAAGGAGAAGTTCGTTGTCGCGATGAGTATTTTTCAATCCACCAAAATATTTACGCTTTTTTGTTATCTCTCCTGTTATCACCACCATATTGTTATCAGTGCTGGTCCTTGGCATAAAGAAGCTAAACGGCTGCTTAGGGCCCATTCATATTGCTTTGATGGGTCTTATAAGTTATAACAAACTTTTAGCTGTAACTAACGGAAATGTGATATGTTCGTCGTAAGTATACGATTTTAAATTCCATTTGAATTTTACCCCAATTCGAAACCCTAATTCGAAGACATAAAATTTTAAGTTATAAGGTTTAATGTTTGATCTATTCTCGACTATGATTGAGTTGATTAACTGGTTATTGCAATGCAAGAGAGACCTATAGGTCGCGGGTTCGAGCGTTGGATGCGCCAACTATTTTAAATTTTGATTTTCTTCAGTTTTAAGGCTTATAATATTAAATGTTTGGATTATACGTTAACGATAGTTGTAGCAGTCAACCTTTAAAAGACATGCATTGTAAGGTTAAAAGGTTGATGTTTCAAACCTTGGTTGCTCCATGTACTTTAAAATTCTAGCTCTGCAAAACCCATTTTTGGGTTTGATTTTGTTTAGTTAAAACTTTGTGTTGTGTTCTTCTTCTGTTTCTGGTAAGGTGGATGAGTCTGGTGGGTTAACAGAGAAGGAGATAATAAGAGCTGAGAGGAATGCTGGATTCATTAGCAGTAGATTGAGGGAAATTCAGGTGAGCTCTCTTGAATACTTTCTTAATAAGTATTGAGTTTTTGGCTTGTGGTGAGTGAGCTTTTGGGTTTGCTTTTTAAAACTGTAGATGCAAAACTATTAGAGGAAGAAGGAACTAAAAGCTCAACGGGAGAAGGATCTTCGTGAAGGGCTGCAATTTTCCAAGTAAATTACTCAGTGAGTTTTACCAAAGGGTTTATGGAAACAAGAAAGTGAGTATTGACATGTTTTGTAATTTTGATGTAGGAATGGTAAATTTGAGGAAGCATTGGAGAGGTTTGAGTCAGTGTTAGGTTCTAAACCAACACCAGATGAAGCATCAGTTGCAAGTTACAATGTTGCTTGTTGCTACTCAAAGCTTAATCAGGTAAATACTTTTTTAATCTTTCAGATATTTGTATTTTGACTTGTGGAGTTCATATGAGTTGTTTTGATAGGTTCAAGCTGGTCTCTCGGCTTTGGAAGAAGCATTGAAGTGAGGATATGAAGATTTTAAGGTAAGTCCAAGGAGTTGTGTAATGTTTCAACTGAGATAGATAGAGTAGAGATGGTGTTGCATTGTTGAAGCATGTGTAATTGTTTTTGTTTGCAGAGAATCAGAACAGATCCAGACCTGGAAAATCTCAGGAAGTCGGAGGATTTTGATCCACTCCTGAAGCAATTTGACGAATCTTTCATCAACGAGGGTGCCATTAACGCCATCAAGTCTTTGTTTGGCTTTAATAAGAAATAGTTCACTTAAAGTTTATATCTTTTGATGTGATCTGTTCATAGCTTTCTTCTCTTCTTGGCTATAAAAAATGACCTTTATTGGATCGATGATTTCAATAGATGAATAACCTGAAAATGGTACTATCATAACATGTTCTTCCTTTGCCTTGAAAAAGAGTTTGATTATGTTGTTTATACATTTGTATCACATAATCTCTTACGGAAGTTAGCTAAATTAATGGACTGTTATGTCAAAGTAGAAATTGTATACATTTGTAGAAAATGAGTTGGTGGTTAACCTAAGACGATAGTAACAGAAGCATGCAATTATATATTTTTTACTGATATCTTGGGGGTCAAGTCATAGTGTAAAGAGTAAACAAAAGTTCTTGTTTCTCTAAAGAAACAGATCGAACGGCTAGTAATTCACAGTTGATTTGATTGCGTCCAATATCTGCATCAAACAAGAATGGTAAGAAACTGAGTTTTGGGTCGGAGTAGCGCAGTGATAAGAGAAGAGAAACTTGCCTTGTTCTTGGTGGGCATGTAGAATGGCTCAAACACAAGAGGAAATGGAGTATCCAGACCACAAACTCTGCTTACTGGAGCTTCTAACTGCAGGACGAAAGGACAGTTAACAAAAGCAACCAAGAGCAATCTTGTAGATGACTTTATTTTTACTTACTTTCAAGAAGCAACGTTCAAGGATTGTTGCAGAGATCTCTGCTCCAAAACCTCCTGTTACAGGAGCTTCATGGCTTATCTACAACCCCAAACACAAGCAAATCAATCTATAAGACTGACCATACAAAACAAATTCCGACATTGCCAATCAAGATTGCTGAAAAAACTTACAAGAAGTCTGCCAGTCTTTTTAACCGAAGCCTCAACGGTTTCTTTGTCCCAAGGAAGCAAAGTCTTGAGATCTATCAGTTCACATGATATTCCTTCCTGCATAAACTCAAGACCCCGCTTTAATGACTTCAAACCAATCAGGCAATAATCATAGAGTTGGAAGATAAAGCTAAAACCTTTTCCGCATCCAGACAAGCTTGTTCCATGATCGTAAGCTGAGCTCCCCATCCAACAAGTGTTATGTCATTGCCTTCTCTTATAACCTGATCATAAGTATTATTAACAGTGAGATCATCATCTACTAAAAGAGAAGCCCAAAAATGAACTTATTATACCTCGGCTTCTGATAAAGGTATCATATAGTCATGCTCAGGGACTTGTTCTACTGCTTGACGATACAACCACTGAAGAAAGATCAAAGTAGTTTCAAGACTTTAAAGAGGTGCTACACAGCTGATTTGGTTGGTGTAAGAGAAAAAGAAAGGTACCTTTGGTTCAAAAAAGACAACGGGATTTGGATCACGGATACATGACAACAACAGTCCCTTTGCTTCCCTTGGACTCCGAGGGATAACAACCTTAATACCAGGGACATGGCAGAAGAAAGCTTCAGGAGATTGTGAATGGTAATGTCCTCCATGACCAACTGCTCCATACGGTGCTCTTATCGTAAGTCCTATCAAGATCCATATAAACTGTAATGAGTAAAAGAGATAGTGATGTCAAGTCAATAAAAAAAAAGTAAAGATGAAAGATTTATTACCTCCACAGTTGAATTGGTTACCACTTCGGTATCTGAACTTTGCGGCTTCATTAACAATCTATGAATCACACAAAATGGATAAAAAATTCCGCGGATAAATCATATGCTTGTTTAAAGAGAGGACATTTTACCTGATCAAAAGCTGGATATATATAATCTGCAAACTGAATTTCTAAAATTGCTCGATTTCCCTGTCAAAAGATGTTACAACCAGTTCATGACATAAAAAAAGAAGATTAACAAAAACAAGAACTCACCATAGCTGCTAGACCAATGCCAAATCCAACAATGCCCTGAATCAAGGTCAAAGCTTATTATATGAGTATCTCATCAAGAACAAGAAGCACTAACTTAAAGAAATGAAAACACAAGGAGGTAAAGGATTGATGATACCTGCTCACAAAGAGGAGTATTGAAGACGCGGTTTTTACCGAATCGTTCAGATAAACCCGTTGTGCAGCGAAAGACTCCACCAAAGCCAACATCTTCTCCAAACACATAAGAGCTTCCACCAATAAACTTAAGTCAGACTCTAGAACAACATCATAACAATATTTCAATCAACTAAATGTCTACTTAAATTAAATTAAACTTCCATCAACTAAATGTCTACTTAAGGCATCAGGGTGATTTCTCATCATTGATTAACATAGGGATCAAATGATTAAGAGAAACAAGTAAACAAGGATTTGCTACTGCAAACTCACCGAGGATCGGTGTCCAAAGCGATGTGAAGCGCTTGATTAATAGCAGAGTATAGATTCAACGGTTTCCCAGTTTCCGATTCACAAGCCGTCGTCGATACCCTCCTAGCTCCGTGACTTGAGCTCGGAAAACTCAATTTCCGGCAGAATCTGCCTAAAAGAGCCGCCATTTACAGTAAAGATCGACACTTTCGTCGAATCCACCAACAATTAATCTGAAAAATATTATTACACGTTACCCAACGAATGCGACAAGAGCAAAGCTCTCTATTATTTTGGTAAGATTGATTTTTTAGGTGGCAAAGGTTTGGTACGTTTGGCTGAAAGAAACAGATTTTCTAGTTAATTCTGCGAATCGATATCTTTCTATTGCAAGTTGCAACAACTACATTTAATGCAAGTGATCATTTTACCTAACTATTATTACTAGTTTATTAAACAAGAACAAAAGATTCTCTCTTTGAAACATCTTAGCTGACTTATCCAATCAACTTTTCAGATCATTTTGTTTTAAGAACAAAGCATTTCAGATAACTTTTTTAACAGAGGAGAAATGGAGGAGGAAAGAAAAAACCAAAACCTTAAAAGACAATGAAAACCAAAATCAACAGAGTCATGTCCAAACCAAAATGAAAACCTATCTATGCTAAAACGAAAACAAACCCTGCCCTGATTTTACTACTTCATCTCTGAAAAAGGAATGTCCTCTCTTGTGATACTGCCTGCCGTGAGCTTGCATAGTAAAACTTAGCAACCATTTGGAATCACACCAACCAACTTGTCGCTATTTGAAGGATTCAACGGTTGGTTGAGTAGCTGAACCTGATTCCTTTGCTAAATCACAAGTAACAAGAGTTTCTGTTTTCTCATCATTGGTTTTTCCTTCCCAGACCTGTCAAAAGATATGGTGCATTTCGATGTTAGAGAAGAGAAATATTTATGGAACTAACTCGTTTCTTGTCTTGCCTGCTTTTGGGATTGTTGTTGCTTAGCTTTCTTCTCCAAAATAGTCTTTTGTCGAACCTCGTAGAACAAGAAATCATCCAAAATGCATGTCTTGCTCCTATGCTCTTTGAAAATTTTCACAACTTTCAAACCTTGCTCCAACTTAACCTACATGATCCCAAGGATAGAGTTTCAACATTGGAAAGCACAGACAGATCATGAAATGTAAACACTTACTACCTCTTGAGTGTCTCTACTGTTGGTAACAGGTTTGTTCTCGTTGTTCTCAAGCTTAATATGCTTCAGCAAACTGTTGGGCACATCCTTCACAATATGCCACTTGAGGGGAAAAGACCCAGTCCACTTATCCTGTTGCCAGCACCCAATATTCTTGTTGAAATCAACAGGTCCTATCATTTCCGCAAGCCCAACAAATTGTCCACTTGCGTTAACCTGGATACAGTCGAGGTACAAACAGCTCAGCATTACAAAAAAAAATGAATACATACAACATAAATTGAATTAAGAATTAAGTCCAAACCGAGAAGAAGAGAAACACAGGGCAGCCGCCAGATTTCTGCTGAGCCTCCTGATATGCAGCATCAAGCTTCTTGTTTCCATTTGGGGTGCTAGCCCAAACATTATATTTGATACTCTTATGCACATCATCTTCACTGTAAGACTTGATGATAAAGAACTTAGCATCTTTATACTCAACTGGAAAATCTTCTCTGTTGCACTCTTCTCTATCTGGAACAACGCATGTTACAGTCTTCTCAGTCCCTGTTAATATATTTGATTTATCACCTGTTTGTTCTTTCACCTCCTCTAAGCTAGCTTCTAAGGTTTCCTTCTGGTTCTTCGCAACCGTGGCTCTAGGGCCTCTGTTGAGTTCATTCAAGCCATCAAGGTTCTCATTTCCATAGGAATAATTGTCACCGTTTCCTCGGCTTCTATATTTGTTGTCTGTAGTCGTCCATTCTCTTTCATTTGTTCTTGAATAATATCCAGAAGAACCATAACCCATACCAGATTTCATTTGGTACTCTCTGTTGTAGTAAGCCTGAGCAGCATAACCTGTCATCTGCAGAGAATAGATTGAGGCTATTAAAAACTTATCTGTCCCTAATTCAATCAGAACAAGAACCAGCTTATAAAACTGACTTCCATAACAGAAAATTTAGATGAATTAATGATTTAACACTTTTGATACAAAATATATACAGAAGATCAAATTTATAAACATATCATACCATGCAATCAGAATTGGAGCGATAGTTTTGATTCCTTGATACAGGAACATTGTTGTTAGCCTTAGAATACGAGGATGCAACTCCACTGATAGGAACAGACCTACGCACGTCTGAGAAGTTATAGGCATCGTGCCATGACCCAGGATGCTGATAACCAGCAGCAATACCACCTCCAAGAGCACTGTTTCCATACATATGGCTGGTGGTGTTGAGTGCACTCTGATTCAATGGTTTAACAGGAGCTGATACATTAATCGAAGCACCAGAAGAAGAAGAATTATTGCTTTCTGCAGAGAGCGTCTTCACATTAACAGCTTTGTTTGTAGAGAGTGTAGAAGCAGAAACAGTTGAAGCGAAAGACCCATTGCTGGAAGTGGGAGCAAAGTAGGGGGGATACTGATACTGCTGAGCACCACCTTGTGGAGAAGGGCTTGTTTCTGGTGAGTAAGGATACGGTGCATACCCATAATATCCATGTGGATAAACTAGAGATGTGTCCTGATCAAGCAGGGCAAAAGGTAAGGAGAATGAAGGCTACTAGGTGCTCTTAAGAAACGATGAGACACTTACTGATGTCAAGTCAGGACTCTCGGAATTGATATAGCTAGTGTATGTATTCCCATAACCTAAAATATTAGATAAAAGGTTGAGTTATTAAAAGATATTACAAAACTCTAGACTGTAGAAGGGTTAAGACATGTAAATGGAGCTTACCACCATAAAAGTAGGGTTGATACCGACTAGGAACATAGCAAACTGAAGGATCAATGGCATCGCTGGGTATTAATGGTGACAAAAGCCGAGTAAAAGAAGGAACTTGAGCATTCGAATCCAAAGCTTCATACTTGTAAACAGCCGCCTGCAAAAGATACTTGCATGAGAACTCTGCTTGGTGTAGCAAAATCAGCAGAGAGATGAGAAAAGGTACATGATGTTTGTTTACTTTGTTAGTTGGCTCGGGGATCTCCAAAGCACTTGACTTTGAGTCTAAAGACAGTTTCTGTAATACATCAGCAGCTTCTGAAATACACAAGTTAAGTCATGGAAACAAATAGGTTTCTTTGCCATTGATATCAACAAGACTAACTGAAAAAAAAAAACAGATTTTTCCAAATCGATATGAAACCGACACGAATCGAATTACAGTAATACGAGTAAAGGATACGATCAGCAGCAGGAGGAGCGACGGTAGTAGACATGTGAACAGACTTTGGTAGAGAAGATTGATAGATCCTTTTTTCTCGTATAAGGAGCTGTAGACAAAAGAGAGACAGAGAGATGAACAAAAAAGATGTAGAGAAGGAATCTAGGGTTTAAATAAGAGATGAATGGAGCAGAGAAATGGCTTTGGGAAGGAGCAGTAGAGAAGAGGAAGGGTTTTTGTACGGGGAAGAGGCAAAAGTGGTTTTGTTCGTTCCCGTCGATTCATTTCAAATCCTTCCAATTTCCTTTTCTTTTTTTTTTAATTATTGTTTTTCTTTTTCACCTTTTTCATTGTTTTTTTTTTTTAATTAATAATATTAATACGTCCTTTATTCCAGCCACATTACGAAATATCCCAAAAAAAATAAAAAATAAAAAGTAATCGAAAAAGAATATTTAAAAAAACAAATGATTTATATATAGCTGACTTGTTGTCACTATTCTATTGTTGTTGGCCCAAGTATTAAGGCCCAATAAGACAAGGAAAAAGATATAATAAGATCAGGAGTGTTGAATTGAACGGCCAAGATTAACACAAAACTTGAAGAGAGAGGTAAGGGAACGTTAAAAGCAACGTCCAAGCGAGAGTGAGCAGATAAACCTACCTTCCTCCTTCAGCTCCCCTTTTCTTATCCGGAACACTCTCTTCCGGTGATAATTCTCTCCTCTTCTGAGTCTTCACCCCACTTCTGTAAGTTCCTTAATCTTTACTCTTTTAGTCAGCTAAGCCTCTTCATTTTCAATACCACAGTTTATGTATCTCTGTGTTGTTATATTGTTATGTTGGATGAGAATTTTTGTTGTAAGCTTTTAAAACTGTTTCTTGAAAGTATTAATTCATTTCTTCTTCCAATGATTTTTGTGTATTATGCTCTAAAATTGCCAATTGTGTTATTACTGACTTCTACTTTGAAATGTGTCGCCTTTCTTCTGTTTCCTCTGATTTTTTTCTGCGAATTTTCATTTAATTTAGCTTACCTTGTTGGTTGTTTTTATTCTGTTAACCATGTATTGACGAAAAGAAGAGTCTTTTATAACCTTAGAATTGTTATCTAACTGTTGAATTTTGTCTGTGTTTGAAGTGATAAAAATGGCGTCAACTTTCACTGCCACGTCTTCCATTGGTTCAATGGTTGCCCCAAATGCTCACAAATCTGATAAGAAACTGTCTTCAAGCTCATTTGGAAGGAGGCAAAGTGTATGCCCTAGACCCAGAAGATCCAGTTCTGCTATTGTATGTGCAGCTAAGGAATTGCATTTCAACAAAGATGGGACTACCATAAGGAAACTTCAAGTGAGTATCTGTTTTTTCTTTTCTTTTTTTTATTGCTGGTGCTAAAGGTTTGTATTTTCTCTGGTTTCTAATTCTGTGTTACTGTTGTACTAGGCTGGTGTCAACAAGCTCGCAGACCTAGTTGGTGTTACACTTGGACCCAAAGGACGAAATGTTGTTCTTGAGAGCAAGTATGGATCACCAAGAATTGTTAATGATGGTGTGACTGTTGCAAGAGAGGTATGGAGTTGTTATCCCTCTTGATAATGATGTTTATTTTCATTCAAGTGAGTCTTATAATTTCGAATTTTCTTCTGTAGGTTGAGTTGGAAGACCCGGTTGAGAACATTGGCGCTAAGCTTGTGAGGCAAGCGGCTGCCAAGACCAATGACTTGGCTGGTGATGGTACAACAACATCTGTTGTTCTTGCACAAGGTTTTATTGCTGAGGGTGTCAAGGTCTGTTTAACGTTCTTCTTTCATATTTCTCTTTCATGAAACTCAAAAAATTCGTTGTACTAATCTTAAGATTATATCATTCAGGTGGTAGCTGCTGGTGCAAACCCTGTATTGATTACCAGAGGTATTGAGAAGACAGCAAAGGCTTTGGTTACCGAGCTCAAGAAAATGTCCAAGGAGGTAATCAGATTCATAGAACTCTCTTTCTTTGAATATGTGAAGAGTCAATATCAAAAGGTTCTGAGAGTATGTCATGTTGATGTAGGTTGAAGACAGTGAACTTGCAGATGTTGCAGCTGTTAGTGCCGGTAACAACGAAGAGATTGGAAATATGATTGCTGAAGCAATGAGCAAAGTGGGCAGGAAGGGTGTGGTGACCCTTGAGGAGGGTAAAAGTGCCGAGAATAACCTCTACGTAGTGGAAGGAATGCAATTTGATCGTGGTTATATCTCCCCTTACTTTGTGACAGACAGCGAGAAAATGTCAGTTGAATTTGACAATTGCAAGGTAGATGTTTCTTGATTCTGAGCTCATTCCATCAAATGTTTCAGCAGATGAATGTTCTGGGCAGAAAATTTAGCCATTACAGATAACTATATATGAGTATAACAAAGATCTTTAATGTATTGTATGTTTGCAGTTGCTTCTTGTTGACAAGAAAATTACCAATGCAAGGGATCTTGTCGGTGTTTTGGAGGATGCAATTAGAGGTGGATACCCAATATTAATCATTGCAGAAGACATTGAACAAGAAGCTTTAGCGACTCTTGTTGTTAACAAGCTTAGAGGCACTTTGAAGATTGCCGCTCTCAGAGCTCCAGGATTTGGAGAGCGCAAGAGCCAATACCTTGACGATATTGCCATTCTAACTGGAGGTAAGTTCTGTGTGCATTGATGAGCCATGTGCTGAGGCAAATGTTTGTAGTTTTAATCTTGTCATATATTTCTATTTGCGCTTGCAGCAACTGTGATTCGAGAGGAAGTTGGTCTTTCTCTTGAAAAAGCTGGAAAAGAGGTTCTTGGTAATGCCTCCAAGGTCGTCCTCACGAAGGAGACTTCGACCATTGTGGGTGATGGAAGCACACAGGATGCAGTGCAAAAGCGTGTTACACAGATTAAGAATCTTATTGAGGTATGAAGTAGTAGAAAAGGAGTAGAGAAAATATGGGATCTATACAATTTATGTCGATAGTGTAGTTACGGTAACATGATAATTGGTCTGTGCAGCAAGCGGAGCAAGATTATGAGAAGGAAAAACTGAATGAGAGAATTGCCAAGCTCTCTGGTGGAGTTGCTGTAATTCAGGTAAATTACAAACCCATTGCCATACCTTTTGACTGATTTATACCTATCCCAGAGATATTAAGTTAAGCTCGTTATGTATTGGTTTAAGGTTGGAGCACAAACTGAGACAGAACTCAAAGAGAAGAAGTTGAGAGTTGAAGATGCTCTTAATGCTACAAAGGTAATTTTTTTTCCTGAGGCTTTGGAAGGGAGATATTTGCGTACTCGTGAACTTTAACTGATCAGGATTTTGCTTCTACAGGCCGCTGTTGAGGAAGGTATTGTCGTTGGTGGAGGTTGCACTCTACTTCGTCTTGCTTCCAAGGTTGATGCCATTAAAGCCACTCTTGACAATGATGAAGAAAAGGTAAATCAATCAAGCCTTCTGTTTCCAACTCCTAAACATTACATTTTTATAACTTCTGCTGATGCCTTACTTCAGGTTGGAGCGGATATAGTTAAAAGAGCACTGAGTTATCCCCTAAAACTGATCGCCAAGAATGCTGGTGTTAATGGAAGCGTAGTTAGCGAGAAGGTATTAACAACAGATAGCAACCTCCACACTTTTTCACCTCTAGATTTTAAGTCAGATGGTTGAAAAGATGACTTTATTCATTGGCAGGTGCTTTCCAACGATAACGTGAAATACGGATACAATGCTGCAACCGGCAAGTACGAGGATTTAATGGCTGCAGGAATTATCGATCCAACAAAGGTCAGTTTTTTTTGCATACATAAACTGTCTTTGCTAGCTAAATTGGTCAATAAAGATCCATGAACCTGAGTGCCTTTATCTTGATTTTAGGTTGTGAGATGTTGCTTGGAACACGCGGCCTCAGTTGCAAAGACGTTTTTGATGTCCGACTGTGTAGTTGTTGAGATCAAGGAACCTGAACCAGCTCCCGTTGGCAACCCAATGGACAACTCAGGTTTGTTCAGATATTCAAATACTTTCATCTCTCGTAAAGATCAACCATATTCATGACTCATCGCTGAATCTGTTTCCCTACTCTTGTTTCAGGATATGGATACTGAGAGGAGATAGGCGAATATCGAAACGGATTTACTTTAGCTTGCGAGTGTAATGATTTTGATTTTTGAACAAGAGAATGTGCCATGTGAAACTGAAATTTTGAATCACTCATGAATAAATCATTATTCCTTACTGTTCAGAATTATCTTGAAATCTTTCAAATGGAGGTATATAATCCAATATTTTTCATGATTTATTGTCATTTCATATGATTTGTTTTTTATAAATTGGCTGAAAATTGAAATAGTAAAATAAACTCGTGTAAAAAAGAACACCTTTACGATCAGATACAATTCCTCACGAGTATGTATATAGTCAAGAAGAGAAGAGAAAGCTATGAACAGATCACATCAAAAGATATAAACTTTAAGTGAACTATTTCTTGTTAAAGCCAAACAAGGACTTGATGGCGTTAATGGCACCCTCGTTGATGAAAGATTCGTCAAATTGCTTCAGGAGTGGATCAAAATCCTCCGACTTCCTGAGATTTTCCAGGTCTGGATCTGTTCTGATTCTCTGCAAACAAAAACAATTACACAGCTTCAACAAACAACACCATCTCTGTCTATCTCAGTTGAAACATTACACAACTCCTTGGACTTACCTTAAAATCTTCATATCCTGACTTCAATGCTTCTTCCAAAGCCGAGAGACCAGCTTGAACCTATCAAAACAACTCATATGAACTCCACAAGTCAAAATACAAATATCTGAAAGATTAAAAAAGTATTTACCTGATTAAGCTTTGAGTAGCAACAAGCAACATTGTAACTTGCAACAGATGCTTCATCTGGTGTTGGTTTAGAACCTAACACTGACTCAAACCTCTCCAATGCTTCCTCATATTTACCATTCCTACATCAAAATTACAAAACATGTCAATACTCACTTTCTGGTTTCCACAAACCCTTTGGTGATTCACTGAGGATCTTACTTAGAAAACTGCAGCCCTTCACGAAGATCCTTCTCCCTTTGAGCTTTTAGTTCCTTCTTCCTCAAATAGTTTTGCATCTACAGTTTTTTAAAACAAACCCAAAAGCTCACTCACCACAAGCCAAAAACTCAATACTTATTAAGAAAGTATTCAAGAGAGCTCACCTGAATTTCCCTCAATCTACTGCTAATGAATCCAGCATTCCTCTCAGCTCTTATTATCTCCTTCTCTGTTAACTCACCAGACTCATCCACATTACCTGCAACAGAAGAAGACACAACACAAACTTTAATTAAACATATAATCAAACCCAAAATTGGACTTTGTTGCAGAGAGAAGTGAATAGATAATAATAACACAAAACAAAGCTGGAATTGGGATTTTCAACAAACCATTTCTCTTCTCCATTTGCATAAGCAAGGGACCAATCCTCTGACGGATTGTGTACATTGTCCTACCGTATTCTGCTGCAGGCCAAATCTCTGTCCCAAACACTGCACTGCAATCTCAATTTTCAAGGTTCCCGTCAAAAAAATTCATTCTTTCAAAGCTAATCACATTGGAACAATGAGAAAGAAAGAACAAACCTTGTGGCAATAACTCTATCACCAACGGTGAATTTACCGGTTTTGTCAGCTGATCCACCGGGTAAGATAGCGTCAATGTAAGTCCCACCATCTCTTCCTTTCCTGAATTTCAAACCATAAGGCTGCTCTACTTCAACTTCATATCTTTCATACTTCTCCTCTTCTTCTCCTTCTCCTTCAGTTTTAGCCGTAGACTCTGTCTTCGACGCCTTCAAAGCTAAATTCAGGCGTTTTGCCACATGGGTATTGCATAAAGTAATCGAATTGCTCGAAAGGAAGAGACTTTTTGCGGAAATGAAACTGGATTGAGTGATCAAACTAGGGTTTTGCTTGGTCTGCTGGGTTCTTGGCAGTGAAGGAGACGAATACAGAGATGGATAACTGCTCGGAGCTAAAGACATGTTCGTGCTCAGACACAAGCCAGAGAGACAAGAGAATGATGATTAGTTGGATTTTGTCAGTTGGAAGAGCTGATTATGAGACATTGGTTGGTTCTTCTCAAAAGCTTCAAAGTTTCGGATTACACAATTTACGCAAGTTTGCATGATTTAGTGGCTATGCTTCAGTCTTGGTGTTTCGCCACGTGTCATTTTATAATGGTATCATAAGTTTGATCCTTTTTCTTCTCCATAAATTCACATCTCCCCTAACCTGGATTCGTTTATTACTACAAACAATTGAGTTTTGACTCTACACAATGACCAATTCTGCAAGAAGACAAGACAACATGGCAGACGTGGTAATGTTCGGAGAAAGTGTCAATGTGTCATTGACTCTCAAAAGAACCAATCTTTCTGGAGAAACCGAGGAGATTTTTAGTCTCATGATTCTTAGTAACTCCTGAAAATCCAAATCAAGAATGTATCCGCCTCTTCCTCTTGGATTTGTATAAAATTGATTGAGCGGCGACAAATTCTCCAGTTCTGCAATAGTTGAGTTTTCAGGCAGTTCTTGAGTGTTACAAACTTTCTCCAAGAACAATACTCGTGGACTGCAAATCTATTCACATTCATTATGGAATTCACTGAGCTTCAAAGTATACTCTGCACTACTAAACCAATCAAACTTGCAGTTTTTTACATCCAAATATGATAACATTTTATTCTAGCTTCACAAAATTATACACAAATTTAAGGCTGTGTGAAAGACAACAAGCCACTGAAGTTTTTCTAACTTGTCACTTTGACATTAATTAATCCAAGATAGTGATTTACATCCATATGAATTAAATCCCAAAACTAGATAATCAATGCACATAGTGTGATTTGGTTAAGAATATGCATGAGAAAGAACTTTCATTAAATAGTTGAAGAAACAAATGAAGTTAAAGACCTCCTATACTTTAAACAGTTCTAAAGAAGAAGAAAAAAGAATGCTTTCCGTGTTAAATCAGGAATCAAGAAGTGACTTCAAGCGAGCAAACTTCTATATATATCTCCATGTATTAATGCTGAAGCCACCACCTTTGTCCTTTGCCTTAGATCTCTCCCAGTAAAACTAAACTGGAATGTGATCACAGGATAACACAAACACAAGTTTTTCCCCGATCAGAGTCATATTCATCTTCTTCACTGCAAGAAAACGAAGTAATCACATTATTCCAGAATCCATCAAAATCTCCATAAAAACAAGTAGAAATATATGCTTATACTAGTTTGAAAAACTCAATCAACATTGTGACCAAAAATCTAAATTTGAAAATCTCAATTCTCAACAAGAGAAGACCAACCTATGTTCGAATTCTCGAATCTCAGCAAGTTCTTTCCCTATCATATCCACCCATTGTACCTTCTTCTTCTCCCTATTCTCATCCTTTCTAAGACTACTTTTCAAAGAGAGAGTTTCATCCTTTGCATCCACCATACCATCTTCTTGTTCTTCTCTAACCTCATGAACATCCACATGATCAACAACCTCTTCATGATCATCATCATCATCATCACTAGTGGCTGAAACAAGAGTTTTCAAAGACGCGTGAGGGTTTTTCTCCAATTTCAGCGTACACTTGTGAGAGAAGGGATTAGAGAAACAGATTAAAGCGTAATGAATCTTACAGAGCAAAACACTCATCAAAACATGTATTGAGCCTTTTAAACAGTTGATCATCAATGAAGAATTTCGTAAACCTCTTTTTGTCCGATTTTAGCCCATTTGGTGTGCCCAGATTGAATAAAGATACAAACTTTAAGCGACAGAAGTAGTTTGATTTCTGGATTAGAAGAAAAAAACAAACCTCAGGAAAAGGATTTCGAGGAATAAACTAAAATATGTTAAAAAATCCTCTTTTTTAGAGAATCAAAGAAACAGAGGTGAAGAAACGGACAAAGACTAAGCGATGCTAATGCTAATTGAAAAAAAGTAGAGATTCCTGTAGAGAACAATCACCCGATGATAACGCAAAGATCGAAAGTGAATGAATTTTAAAAAGGCAGATACATTTCTGATTTGAGAGGGACAACGAAAAGAGAGAGAGAATTTAAAAACCCTTGATTTCCCTGTGAATAAGGAAATAGATGAAGAGGAAAGATCAGGTCGTGGACTCGTAAGACTTTGTAGCTAGTGTTGTTAATTTATTCCCTTCCCTTTATTTATTTTGGAATTCAGGATTTTTATAACAAGTCAAAAGAACCAACCAAACTTTATGTTACAGTGAATCAACCAGAATAAAAAAAAAAAAAAAAAAAGTTGCTTTTTCAGTGCCTCCTTATGGAATGCCTTTTAAGACTTTTGGATAATTTGCCTCCTGCCCAATTTATATTTGTTGTAAACTTCCATTTTTTTAGTTTAAACCTATTAAATTAAGAGTTTGACACCTTCAAGTTTCAATATTTTTTATTGTTCATAATCTCCTACATTTATTGAAATATTCTGTGATTAGTTAGATACCCAAATTTATGAACTTGTTTGGTAAATGGTAAAATCGTACATAGAAGAAACTCAAACCTTTTATATGATTTGACTAAAAATTTGTTGTATTCGCTTCTTGTACTATTGAAGAAGATGCAAAATATAAGAGTATATAATAGCTTGTTAAGGATGGTGCATTTTGTATGAACAACAAGAACAGAGAACAATATTATGGATATTTTGGTCTTGAGGCTATTCATCAGGAATCAGAATGCTTCAAACCCATCATCTTCAACCTCTAAGATGCAACATAGTTCGCCACAGAGAGAAATGAAAGGCAGAAGAAACCAAAAGCCAAAATCTTTTGAACACATTGTTTCATAATAACAGTGAATGTCTGAGACTCACTTGCAGAAAGAAAAAAAAACAAGGTTCAAGACAAAATACAAGACATCGTAAAACCTGATATGGTCTATAGAAATCTCTAAGCAAGTTTGCAAATGTCCTCGTAATCAATAGACTTTATGACTCTTCCATCATAGACACCTTTCTCAATCTGCACTTTAGCACAAAACTTCTCTGTATCCACACCCAACAACCTTGCATTCGAACCACGATATGCTCCATTCACTATCTTCACTATCCCTCCTATCTGTGGAAGCACAGTCTCTAGCTCCTCTTGATCAACTCTCAACACATGTTTAGAATCAACCATTTCAATCTCTCCAACATAGTTATCAATCACTTTCCTCACAACACCTTTTTGCTTATAATAACCTTTCTCTGCCAAAGCCTTACTCATCACCTTCACAATTATCCCTTCAAACAACCAATAATCTTTACGATTCATCCTCTCCTTCTTCTTCTCTTCCTCCTTCATCAACTCATCCAAAGCTGATCTTTTCTCCTTCTCACTCCTCCCCGAATCACCACCACTCTTCTTCCTCTTCTCCCCTCTCTCAACCTTCTCATTCTCTTCATCTTCAAACACAAATTTCGAACTCTCCACTCTCTCTTTACCAATAGTAACCTGTTTAACCCCACCACCAAGAGCAAATCCAACCTTACCACCACTCTTCAACCCTAACTCTTCATCTTTCTTTTTCTCATTATCACCATCCTCTACAACTTCTTTACCACTACTTTCACCTTCATTCAATTTCTCAGCAGCTCTCTCAATCTGTTTCTGAATCTCCCTTTCTTGTTTCTCTTCCTCAGCTAAATCACTCTTAACTCTCTTATTCTTCAATCTTTCCTTAAACAAAGTCTCAGAATCTCTATCTATATAAGTAATAAACCAACCTTTAGGAGTTTCTTCAACCTTACACTTACCATTTTTACCTAAATACTTGATAAACTCCGTCAATGTCGCCCACTGAGTCGAATTCATATGAACATGATGTCTATCGTTAATATACTCATTGTACACAACAGTGGCGGCGATACGAGAGAAACGGTGGCTCCGTCGCATCAGATCGAGAAACGTCTGCTCGAATTCTTCAGAGTAACCATCGACAACACGATTTGGATTTTGACCAAAAACTTGCATCTGTCTTTGGTGAGATTCGCTCATACAATGACACTTGAATCCATTCTCGTCTCGGCATTGTTTCTGACACATCTGACAATACCATCGAAGCTTTTGAAGACCTTTGGCTTTGCTTCGATTCGCAATTGCCTTTGGAGTTAGAAAATCGTTCTTACCCATCGATTCGAATTGGGGTTTTCGAAGAAATTAGGGTTTTTGTGGTAACCCTACTGATCAAACTCTCGGGAAAAGATCTGGAGAGTAGAGACCTGAACCAGATCGAGAATGATAAAGATTCAACTAGGGGTTGAAGAATCAAGATTCAATTCGATGTGAGTTTTATCGTTTGACGATGATTTAAGGTCGATCAAATAGTATTGTTATTCTTATCAAGGCCCATAAATTTAAGTGCATATATAATTGGGCCTGAGAGAAAATTCAAAGGCTCAAATATTAAGACATAAAATACTATCACTGGGCCCATATGCTTACGTTGCAAATAAATATCATTGAAGTTTTTTTTTTTTCCGTCTAATACTTTATTCAAATGAATACTTTATTCAAATGAATCAGAGCTATTAAAGTCACAAAACAGAGCATTGAGCAACAAGAAGAAAAAATCACAAAACAGAGCATGAGTGATTAGTGATTTACAGTAGGTACAAAATACTAGTGAAGTTTTATATTAATGGAAAAGTTCCATAAAAAATTTACTATCTTTTTTTTGACAACAGTCACAAACTAATTATCTTATCCAAATAAATACACAAAATCACCACCATATTTTCAGACCCATGTGTTGCTAAACATTATTTTATGTGGTTTTAAAATAGATACGCAGGTGAATATAACTATGTTAATCAGGAGTCATCAATATATATATTTGAAGTTAGGACTATTAGTTAAATTTTCCTAGAAACAGTGAAAAATCCATGGAAATCAAGAGAATAATGGTGATTTTGAAAGTTATTTTATAAAGAAAACTGATAGAAATGTTATATATATATATATATTATTATTACTGATAGATATGTTGAGCGGTAGGTTTAAGATATAAATTCAGACAGATCACATAAGTTGTGATATACAAGAAAGGTCAACTATATACAACGAGAGTGTGAAAAACAAAGGCAATAAATTCAAATGGTTTTAGAATAATGAAGAAGACCATTAGACCAAGTTGGGGGAGTCAGAAGAAAGACTCGTCGCCAGATCTGACTTTGTAATATTGACTTGGTCTCATTCTTCTCATATACAGCAAATATCAGTATATAACAGATGGGTCTCTATTCTTAAAAATCATTACAGAGATAAACCAAGAACAAGAACAAGAACAGAGAAAAAAACAATGTCTATTTTGTCGGAGAAACTAGCCGATGCTTACCTGAACGCAAGGCCGAAATATCCGATCGATTGGTTCACGAAACTTGCTGCTCGAACCGGTCAACACAAACTGGCTTGGGATGTCGGTACTGGAAATGGTCAAGCTGCTACTGGTGTAAGCTTCTTCATCTTATTCCCAAAGTTTTCTTTTTCTTTTGTTCACTAGATCTCAAAACGACATAGCTTTTGTAGTTAAAGAACAATATTATGGATATAGATTGTTTCTTTCTTATGATTTGATGATTTAATCGAAGCATAACTTTATCTTAATCGATAAAATTAACATCTAATGTTCGCGATCGAATGATATACCAATTTATTCAGGTTTTTACATTTTGAGAACATGATTTCTCTTGTATTTATTTATTTATTTCTTTTAATCATTTGTAACTAAATTCTTATGTTTTAGCAAAATAATTTCGCTACTCTGTTATAACTAGAGAAAATACAATTTATTGATCTAGTAAAACTAGCTCGTTCATCATATTAGTCAACAAAAATATTTGTTTGGTTGCCCTAAAGTGTTAATCATCACCGTGTTTTAATTGCAGCTTGCAGAATATTTTGAGAAAGTTGTAGCCACCGACATAAACGATGCACAGCTAAAACGAGCGGTGAAACACGAAAGAATCAGTTACCATCACACTCCGACAACAATGACTGATGACCAAATGGTTGCCCTAATCGGAGGAGATAACTCCGTTGATCTGATAGTTGCAGCACAAGCCGTTCATTACTTCGATCTCTCACCATTCTACAACATAGCAAAACGTGTTCTTCGTAGAGAAGGAGGGTTAATCGCAGTTTGGGTTTACAACGATCTAATCATCTCCCCTGAAGTTGATTCACTCATGAAACGTCTTGTGGACTCCACATTTCCGTATAGAACTCCGATCATGAATCTTGCTTTCGACGGTTACACAACGATGCCGTTTCCTTTTGAAGGTATAGGAATGGGAGTCGAAGGGAAGCCTATAATGCTTGATATTCCTCATAAGCTTTCGCTTAAAGGGTTTATAGGGTTCTTGAGATCATGGCAGCCTGCAATGAAAGCTAAAGAACGAGGCGTTGAGCTTGTAACCGACGATTTGATCTCCAAGTTTGAAGATGCTTGGGGTGGTGATGAAGATGATGTTAAAGATGTTTTCTACAAAGCTCATATGATTGTTGGAAAACTTTCGGTAAGTGATTATTCATTTACTTAAAACATTCGTAGTTTTGTTAAAAACTTTCATCTTCTAATGAATCATATGTTATGTAATGTAGGCTTCAGATATAGAGCGACATCGAAAGAGATTTGACCTGAACTGCGTAGCTACGACACTCAAGGATGGTAATAACTCGGCTGTCATTGCTTCAGGTTTGTTTTTCCGGAATCTCCTCATTCTTTATCTACAAATTAAACCATATCAATCGAGTTTTAACCTAAACTGGATTGTTTTGTGTTGTTAAATTATAGTGACTGCTGCTGCATTTGCTGGAGTGGCGGCTTACTGTGCTTACTCTGCAAGGAAGAACACTTAGATCCTTTTATGGATACAAAACTATTCTTCTTGAATCTGTTGAAAGAAGAATATTGAATAAAAAGATTTTCCTTATATAAAGATTGTATACATTTTGTCTTGTATGTCACTAAGTGATACTATCAAGAATTGAGAATCACTAAACACTATCATCAAACAACCAATTAATAATGGATTCCCAGACATCATATAAACAGAGTGTGCATTTAGGTGCTTTTGGATTGGTTATGTTATATTTTTAAATTGGATGATCCATTAATACAATAGTTGACGGTAGCAATCCACCATAACTTTATGAGTTCAAATTGAATCCATTTAGACTTTTAAGCTCTTTATCTGACTGCCCAAAAAGTTGTTTATATTCATTAAACATCATGAGTTTTTTATATCATTCATAATCACACAAATCCAATCACCGTGATCTGAGTTTTATTGTACCTTTAAATAACCCGAAAATGAACCTTTTTTCTTTTAGAGGGTTTTTGAGCAAACTTCGAATTGAGATGGGGTGATAAGGAATATCTCTCTTCGAATTGAGCAAACTTCAAAAACCCTATTTTTTGGAGGAGAGTCCAAATCGATTTGAGAAGGATACAAGAGAGATATTTTCGGGTTTGGCAAACCCTCTAAAAGAAAAAGAGAGTTAATTGATCAACTAAACCCTCCGGAACAAGTTGAAATTGACATTGGTTAAATAAGAAAGACCGGGTCTCCGATTAATTGACTAAAAGTAAAATACTACTATTAGTTGTTCAAACTACAGCTGGAATCAGTTCGAGTTTGTCTCACCGGATGAATAGACAACTTCAAGTAGCCGTCTTTATTAGTCTTTTAAGCATAGTTGGCTTAAGTAATAGCTTAACACTTCCCTATGAGCCTAATCGAGCTTTTAAGTGCAGCTGGACTTTTTTAAAACAAAAATGTTTTTATAAAAGACTTTCGTGTATACATATATTTTTTCAGTCTAAAACTTGATTAGATCATAGTAACGAGATCGTTATTTACAATAGTCGCTAAGAAACTTGAGCAAGAAAAACACAAGACCATTTTTTGTGAGAAATAATAGCTTGTTTAGCAAACATGTCGGTGCAAAGTATTATGGTCCCGTGACCTATAGCTGAATTTGACCGCACCAAACTTCTTACACCATTCATAGATCGTATGGAGATAGTGCTGTAGCCGTAGATTGTCCGTTTTTGTATTAATCATGTGAACGATATTGAAGTTGTCACCTTTCAATATCCTAATCCCCATGCAACTTGTAGTATCCAAATTAAGGCAGAACATTTGGCTTCTTCGATTGTAAACCATCCTTGGTATTTCCCCCATTCCGCAGTTGGAAAATATATATACCGTTTGAATTTCTTATGATCCAACCTAATCCTGATGCTCACTCTCTTTCAAAATGTGATGCATCATAGGTACGTTGGCGTAGTGTTCCTTAAGATGCACCTCGAGCTACTCTTTCGTTTCGCAATCAATGATTCAGCTATATCTATTGTTCTACGATTGAAGATCAAGTCATTGCAACTTTTCCAAAGTCTCCACATTATCCAAAATGGAATGTGTTACCAAGGCCGTGTCCTTATTGATAGTATAAGGATATATCGCAACTTATCTTTAATATATATGAATAGAATGATTACAAAGGAATGTGAATGGGATACCTGTGGTCCTCCATATTGCAACGGCATAGTTACATGAGAAGAAGATATGATCGTTTGTTTCTTCTTCAAGGCAACATCGGGAGCACATTCGGGTGATTATATTAACTATCAGATCAATCTTATTAAATAAAGAAGTATTAAATTTCCAACTAGTAGGCTTCATATCTTGAAATGATCAAACATCATGGGTTATATTATAGGATTAATACTATGCGTCGACCGACAAATTACATTGAATTTAATCAGTTCTAAAGTTCCTTCATTTACGTAGGATTTAGATAACCGTGTTTAGTTTATGGCGAGAAGCCTAGAAATATGGAACTATGTCTATGTTTGTCCTAGCTGGATTAAGAGAGAAAATAAAAAGACTGAGTACATAGTTGACTTTATAGTACATTTCTAAAGTTCCTTCAATTATGTAGGATTCATTAACCGTGTTTAGTTTATGGCGAAAAGCCTGGAACTGTTTTTGTCCTAACTGCAGCTGGATTAAGAAAATTTTTTTTTAAAAAACTTGCCTATTTGACTTTATAATGGATGGTCTTTAACTAGAGGGCATATCTTAGTTCTTACAGAAGGACAAATTTGGGAGCAGAGAGATCTATATATGAGTTCCAAACCTTTTAATTACATACTTATCTCATTTGCTTCTTCCTTCATTTCAAAGAAACCGATATGGAATTGGAAGGACTTCCTTCTATGCATGAATCTGAACCCCCATGTAAATGCAAATGTTGTCGGAATTCTTTGAAAATGGCATATTATCATTGTTCGATCTGCAAGTTCAATCTTAATATGATGTGCACGAGGAGACCACCACCTCCCACAACTATCTCACACTTGAAAAGTCATGAGCACACCCTCACCCTCTTCCCTATCCGACTCCCTTTGCCGTGTGATGCTTGTGGCTTGTCTCTAAGCGACACCAACGATCTCGTTTACGCTTGTCTCCCTTGCAGTCGTATGGTCCACAGATCATGTATCTATTTACCTCGTGTCATTCAGATCACCCGACACCCCCACCGTCTCTCTCTCTCACTTCCTCTCTTCCTCCTGGTGATTTTTCTTGCGGAGTTTGTCGCAGAACAGTCGACGTCAACTACGGGCAATATTCTTGTAATAAAGGATGTCAATATGCGGTCCATTCAAAATGTGCAACGAGGGAAGACGTGTGGGATGGAAAAGATCTTTGTGAGGCATGTACCCTTCCAGTAATGATCTCTCAAAGATTTTATGGTTGTATGCAGTGTGAATTTGTTCTGGACGAAGCATGTGCATCTCTTCCTCGCAAAAAATATCACCCACTACATAAACACCCACTTACCCTCCACCCCTTCCCTACTGATGATGTAGTATGCGAGGAGAGTACTGGATTTAGAGATACCAGAGGCATATTCAGATGTTGTGGTTGCGGTCGAGATGGTTGTGGTTTCATGTACAAATGCGATGAATGTTATGATTTTCAATCTGACGTCAGGTGCGTTTCCCTTCCAGATCCTTTAATTCGTGGTTGTCATCCACATGATCTCTTCTTCAACTTGACCAAAGGTGATTGCATAGGGTGTGGTTCTGATAGTTGTTCAGTCCATTTTCTAGAATGTATTAAATGCAACTCGTTTTTGGGTATTAGATGTGCTACTCTGCCTTCTGAGGCACACTACAAACACGATCGGCATCCCCTCACTCGTTGCTACGGTGAAAAAGATACATCAAGTGGCCAATATTGGTGTGAGATTTGTGAATCAAAATTAGATCCAAGGAAATGGTTTTATACATGTGACGGTTGTAGGATCACTCTCCATGTCAACTGTTTGTTGGGGAAAAATATTTACATGAAGCCCCACTACACTTTGGAATTAACTTACCTTGGTTATAAAGTTGAAATTGCTCGCAGTGATGGTAACTCTCGGCGGCTTTGCTCTAATTGCAATCTTCGTTGTGCACAGGTTTTGGTATTTCATGAAATAGGTAGATACAAAAGTTTTTGTACTCTTGTATGTGTGGGGCTATACTGTGTGAGGGTAGAGCATTTTCTGAAGTTTAAAGGCCGCCACTTTTGAAGTTTCTGAAGTTAAATATTAGCATTTCTTATTTTATTATTATTTTTAAAAGTTGAGAGACTCTTGTAAGATATCTCCATTGTATGTGCTTTTATGAGAAAGACACGGCGTCTAAGTCTCAATGAGCCATTGAACAAGCATTTCAATTTCGTGTAATTTCTTACGTTGAGAATTTGATCTTGGTCTTTCTTTTCTTTCTTTTTGGGTTTTCTCACTTGGAGGTTGAAACTTTAAAAGAATTGTGTTAATGCCTTTCAGTCAATTAATTATTAGTGTATAAAAATAACCCCTAAGGTATTAGGATTGTGAAGATGTAGCACACCTCTCCATACACAACCAGGTTCCAAAGATATTGGATTTAGCAATGAAGATGGTCCAATACAGACATAATCAGACTTTGTGTAACTCTCGAGTCTTGAACCAGGACTGTACATGTACACTTATTCAAACCCTTCTCCTCCCAATACCATTGAATTCCTTCTTCCCTGCGCAAATTAACCCATTCCTTTGAATTCGCAAACAGAGTTGAATTGAAAGTTAGTAATGCATGTATTATTTCCCTATTAATGACCGTGAAGCTCTTTGGAGCACATGTAGATGATGTTGAAGTTGAAATTGCTCGCAATTATGGTAATTCTCGGCCCTCGGGTGTTTTGTTCTGAGTGCAGAGACTTTGTTATTCAAGGGGATAGGTGGATACAAAAGTTTTTGTACTATTATATGTACTATACGGTTTTTCCATCCGAAAAAAGCATAAGAGGAGACGACGAGAAAGACACGAAGTCTTAGAGTCTTTTTTTTTTTCTTTTGTGTTCTTTTCTTTTTCGGTTTTATTGCTAGTCTTTTTGGTTTCTCCTTTCATTTTTGTTTTTCAAATTTGTTTTTACTATAAAAATCATCCTCCGGAAATAAGATTGCATAGGCTTGCAGTTTCATATAGACTTGTGTTGATGAAATAAAAACAGAAACCAAAAGGGTATTTTCACTTGAAGGTTTAAACTTAAAAGAATTTTGTTGATGCCTTTCAGTCAATCCTTAGGAATTAGGATTGTGAAGATGTAGCACACCTCTCCATACAAAACCAGGTTCCAAGGATATTGGATTTAGCAATGAAGTTGGTCCAATACAAACATAAGCAGACTTTGTGTAACTCTCAAGTCTTGAACCAGAACTGTACATGTACACTTCTTCAAACCCTTCTCTTCCCACTACCACTGAGTTCCTTCTTCCCTACGGAATTTATTAACCCATTTTCATTAATCATCCACAAAAAAAGTTGAATTGAAAGTTAGTATGCGTTATCAATATTACCCTGTCAATGATAGTGAAGCTCTTTGGAGCACATGTGTAAATCCTACTCATCTCTTCATTCAACTGTTTGTAATTACTCTCTTCTTCCCCACAAAACCCTGATTTTTCTTCCTCTTCCTCATCCTCGCCTTGAACCACTCCAAAACGACAAAGAAACGGAGTCGTTTCAACAAAATCTGAACCTTCGAGTCCAACTGCATATGTAGCTTCTGGTGTGCTCACTGTCAAATAACTTAAAAGTGAACAACCCTCAAGTCTGATTGGTGAAATGCTTTTGTTTGTCACAAAGAGCTCAATGCTGAGTGTTTCTTCTCTCAAAGTGATAATCTGTTTCATTTCAATCTCTTTGAACTTCTTGTCACTTCTTCTCAGCTCCATTTGAACACGATCCTGTGAATCTCCAGTGATCCCATGGAGTCTCCATTCATTAATCTCATCAGAATCAGAAGAGCTAAATGCAGATGAAACACCTCCTCGTATCACTACTTCTTCTTCTTGTTCGACCCATGTGTGGAGAAGCTCCACTTTGCCTCCGTGCCACACTTTGACTTTGTATGATGTTATCATCCCACGTGTCAACATTACATTGGCTGTACTTCCGTTGTCCAGTTTTAATTTGGCAATACATGTCTCACCTGTCCCATTATCAAATTTGTAAGATTGAAGAAGATCAAGAAGAAAAGAGTGAAACTAGAGAAATATATACCGATATCTTCAAAAGTGGCTCCTTGGCCGGAGAACTCTCGCCGGAGATAATCAACGTCGATTGGAAACGCCGAAGAAGCTGCAGCTGCTGCTGGAACAGAAGATTCTAATCTCTTGACGTTTTTGCTAAATTGAAGTGGCAAAGAAGCAAAAGAAGAGCTCATGAGAAGAATCTTTGAAGATCTACTCAGAGGAAAATTGCAGTGTGAAACATTCATGGAATGAAGCAAAGCCATTGTTACAACTCCCAAAACGTTTCAGAGCTTAGCCATGGAGAAGAAGAAGGCAACACTCACAAATCACAATATAGCCTTATCTTCAAATGACCGTTGGGCTTATAAATTAGACACAAACCCTTATATTTATGAAAATCACAAATCTAGTTTCTTATCAAAAGGTTTTAACTTTGGGCTTTAAAATTTGTAAAATCAATAGTGGGTTTTGCATTTTCGGCTCAAAGCTTCTAACTTTCGAATTATTTCATTAAAAAAAATCATAACTTTATTAAAGTCTTTACCAACGCACGAAACGGTTCCGTGACGAAAGTCAAATCGACGACCAACAAAAAAAAAAAAAGCCATCGCCCAATTCAACGCAGCCTTGAGACAGAGAGAAAGAGAGAGATTTTTGGTAATGGTGTTCGACAGTGCGACGGTTATGGCGGTAGCCGAAGCCTCCACGGACACGTGGCAGTTGATTTGGAGGGTTCCATCATCGCAGAGGATCAATACAGAGCAGCTTCTAGACATAGCTATTTGCTTCCCGATGCATCAATTGAGTCGTTTTGTTCTCTGTTTATGGACTTTCATGTGTCTCCCTTCTTCTGATTCTTTCTACTCCTACAACTACGATACCTTATCTGCTTCTTCTTCATCTTCATCTGACGCTGATGATGATGATCGGCTTGCTTTTGATCATAATAATCTTCATGATTATTATTCTGATGATGATCGATCTACTTCATCGTTTGATGATGACTATTATGATCATTACTCTCGTCCTGATTGACTTTTTTTTGTTTTATCCTTGTAGAGCTTCTCTGTTGCCTTGTTTGTTGAAAGTTCTAATCTTTTTGGTTGTAATTCAGACATTGTAAAGTATTATTACTTAAAATAAAGAATCAGATATACAAATCAATTTACTTTTCATTGATTTAAGTCTCTTTTGTGTTTCAATCCTGTTGTTGTGTTTGTGTTCTTGCCATGTTGTTTGTGATCTCAAAGAAAGTTCTTGATAGATTGATTTAGTGTTAGAAAGTTTCAAAAATGTTGGTGTTTAATTCTCATTTCCTAATACCATCCTACGTAAACTGATTCTCTTAGACACTGAGGCTATGATCAAGAATCCAATAGCCAAGTTTTCTCATAAATCTTGAGAGACAGGAGCTTCTTGTATTTTGATTTCAACATAAACGTTTCTTTTAACAATTTGTCTGCTTTTTTCTAAACTTCTTATGCCCTTTGTTGCATCAACTGATCGATTTGTCCCAATAAGAAACAGTCAACTTCTTATGTTAGAAGCTTCCTAATTCTATTGTTTATGGTAAGAATTATGTATTCTCTTAAACCACAATTTGGATAAATTTATTTACTTGACAGATTAATTCAAAATACAATTTATTCTAGCTACTATGCAAGTTTAATATGGATGATATTAAATTTGGATCCACTTGATGACTTTGCTGAAGAGAACTGTAGCTATTGCAGATTGATGATCAACTCTTATTATTGTCTTGCTTTTGCTTTGAGTCTTCTGTTTGTGACTGTGCATAATCTCATATAGTTTTATCGATTTCATGAGGATTTGGTTCGTATTTGATTGCTATGGATGATAAGACATATAAGCTCATTGGTGCTGATTATCTTGGAAACAATCAAGAAAATGTTACCAAGGCAATGTTATCTTCTTTATGGGCTGGTCTGAGTCAATTGATTGTTTAAATCTGGCCCAATATATATGTGGACAAATTGTAAATGAGTATTCGAATTAAATCATTATTGTTTGTCCAAATATGACACAGTCCAAATATGACAAATTTTAAATGAGTATTTGGGTTGCTACTTTTTGGTCAAGTTTAAAGTAATTCGGTGAGGAGTAATAATCTGATTTCTCTTATTAATAATTTTTTTTTGCTATTGTGGTAATCACAGTGCCATGACTTTTAGTGTGAAAGTGAAACAAATGTATAAAGGATGAACACATGCTTGACATTTTGCGTCAAAGATAGTAACAAGTCAAAATTGGATTCAAAAGTTTCATCTTTTCTTCTTCTTGCATTAGTGTCTGTGATCCACCAGGAAAAAGAAGAAGAAACAACAAAAAGAGTCACATGTCTCAACAGTCTTCTCATGAAGACAAATGCTTCCTTCCATTCACATGATCATGTCCAATCATGTCACACATACACATCTCTACTCTCTGTCTATACTTGTAGAAATGCATCTATACACCAACACATATTGAGCTTGGTGTAAAAACTAAAAAGCACAACCAATGACACACTTCGTAACAACAAAAATTTGTCATCATTTTCTTCTTCCATTTTTTCATAAATTATTAACAAAAAAAAAATCTAAAGTTCATAAAGTTTATAAAGTTCGCATTATGAACACAATAATGGAGTGATATAAAATATATATATATGGTAGAAAAGCTTGTGGTTCTGCATCCTTTCTTTTGCATGGAATAATCAAATCTTTTACATTTCATCATGTTACTCTTTTCATCATATTCCACCAAAAAAAAAATGTAAAAGATAAAATAATGATATATGTCTACGGCAATTCAAAAAGGGACTACCGTTAATTAAACTATAAAATTTGGAGAATTCAGTACGCATATATCTTCGGTTTATAAGAATTGATTTTTGGTTAACTAATGTAGATGTTTTCAAGTTCAACGGTAAGAGTATACATTATCCTTTTTTATATGTTTCCACAATCACTTTGAACTTTGACTCGCATTCCATGAGTTTTAAATTTATTAACTTAGCTGATTTCATAACACTAGTTAACAACGATTTAATCGAATCAATGTGGATTTTTTTTAGTCTTTATTCAAGTAGAAATATGATAATTGTTTACATGTGACGCCCAATATTTTCATACCATGAAAATGCACCATGTGAGGCATCATGGCATAAATACGTATTATATATATATATACAAATAAAACATACGTGTTTGTGATTTCGTGATCTTGCAGCGATTATTGATGACATTGCTCACTCCTGTTTTTGGACTTAACCTCAAGTGGGCAGAAGCTACTACATAAAGATATTCGATTTTAAATTTCATAGACATTTTAAAAATAAATGAAAAAGACAAGTTTTGGGTGGCTAACTGATGGAACTTTGTCCATATCATCCACTATACACTACATCTCTTGTTTTTTTTTTGTTTTTTTTTTTCATTTTTATTTATTCAATGCATTGTCTCATGTCTCAAATCTCCACCATTCCATATGATAAATCGCTAAGAAACCAATCACCGACAAAAAATCAATCACTCTTATTTAAACGTTCGTCTAGATTTATGTGTTTGTGAGTAAAACCAAGATCCGATTATTAGTAAAACGAGACAAATAAAAAAATTAATATTGATACGGCAAATTATTTTTTTATAATATTGATCAAAATTGCATATGAAATAGACACTTTAGTACATGAGATAATAAAGTTTAAATGTTTTTAGTATATGAAAATTTAACTTTTCGATTGTAATGATTTTACTTGGCATCGGATTCCATTCCATTACCATTAGTATTATTTTGACCGTTTTGTTACTTTTTTATTTTTTCCAATTTTACCCCTCTCCGTGATCCGTGCGTAACTCATGGGCTCACTCACGGCCTCACGGGCGTGACATACGCGTACGGTGAATGATGCAACTTCTCGCACGAGTGGTCATTGGTTACAACACGTGTGAGCTCTACTAGTAAGCTTTTTATGGGTTAGTGGCAGTGACATATCCGAATCATGGACTCATACAAGCTGACGGTACTTACATTAACACAGTTTAAATTAATCGAGAGTTTTAACGGTAGGTTCTCATAGACTTGTGAAAACTACCCTTGTATAAATTCTTTTTCAGAACACTCTTTGATTGTTCTGTCTTCTTGTATTTATTCATCAGTCTTGTAAATTCTCCATCTATATTTATTAGATTTTCTCCGTACATAAAGTTGAAACATTCATGATTCATAAATTTTGTAATATTAATAATGTATGTTGCATTTTACCCTAATCATGGGCATGCAAGTTAAAAAAATAAATAATGTATATGGGCGTTATACTTTGACCAGTCGTTCACGTTAAAACATTTTAACGAATTATAAAACAAATAAATTCTCCTTTGGCAGTACAAATTTTTGTTCTCATTATATTTAAAACCTACTTTTTCACATTGGTTTACGGTTAATTACCTTTCACCGTTGACGAAAATTAATTAATTAATAATATCGGTTGTGTAAAACAAATTAGTTTATAGAAAAAAGAAGGAAATAATGCAGAGCAACATGCGACCAGGATTAGAGCATAAGAATCTTTGTCTTAGTGATAAGTGATGACATTGAATTTTGAATTATATCAATATATAATCTTAACCGTGGATGTAACGTCAAGCTGGCTCTGATCCTTTCTGACCATTTTCACATTGTCCTCTTTAAAAAATTTAAATTATTTTTTCTTGGACTTTCCACCAGATTCCTTTATTTTTTCTTTACCATTTACAATTTTGTTTTCAAATTATTTTATTTTGTTGATATTTATGCAACGTAGATTATACTGACATTTGGTTCCCGTCATTTTCAGTATCTAATGTGTTATGTCTATTATTCATATATTCTTCTACCACAAATATTTTAAATATTTAGGAATATATAACATTTTAAACCAAACAAAATTTTAGGAAAAGGCGCAATATTCGACATATAGGAATTATTTTATGAAGAAAACCGAATTGGGAAGGTAAAAAAAAAGAATATTTTATCAGAAATAATTCTAGAGAGAAGAAGGGTAAAAGTAAAATTTAAAAATAGATATGGAGATGGGAAAGTGAAGTGATAAGAGAGAGAAAGTGGAAGCTCTGTGTTACTCTAGAGCTGAAGATAGAGAAAGAGAGAGAAGAGAAATAGCAAAAGTTTGGATTTTGATCTGTGTGGTTGGATTTATGCGAGAACTAAACTAGACCCACTCTTCAAACTTTGTCCCAAACGAACAACATTTATCAATTCAACCTTTGTGTGAGCACTTCATCTCGTTAGGGTCTCTTTCTTCTTTCTATTTCTTGTTGGTATTTTGAAGCTCAAGGAGACGAAAGTGAAGCTTTTTTTTTTATAGTGTTTTTGGGTGACAATGAGAGGAATGGTGCATTTTAGCACGGAGAAGTTAGCTAGAGTTTTCTTAGTGTGTTTATGTCTTTGGGGGTTGTTCTCGCTATCATATGCTGCTAGGTCCGGCGTATCAAAGCAGAAGTTTGAAGTGAAGAAGCATTTGAAGAGGTTGAACAAATCTCCTGTTAAGAGCATTCAGGTATTTGGCAAAAATCTAATCTTTCTTTCTTTATTAGTCTTTTGGGGTTTCTATTTGGAAAAATTGGAAACAGTATCATAATCTCATGATTTCCCTTATTTCTCTCTCTTACTATACATGATGATTTATAATTGAATAATTAATAACATTGTCTCGAGATTTTATAAAAAGTTTTGGTCATAATTAAGGATCTTGCTACATTACAATTTAAAACGTTACTAAAAATTGAAACTTTCTGACTTGAATGTTATGTTTCTTTGTGGTTAAACAGAGTCCAGATGGTGATATGATTGATTGTATTCCTATCACAAAGCAACCAGCTTTTGATCACCCTTTCCTCAAAGATCACAAGATTCAGGTTCAGAGAACTACTGATTTAGATTTGTTTTTGGTTTTGTGTGTGTTATGTTCTAAGTGCTGATGTTTTAATTTACTGGTGTGTTTAGATGAAGCCTAATTACCACCCTGAAGGACTCTTTGATGACAATAAAGTGTCTGCTAAATCAAATGAGAAAGAAATGCATATTCCTCAGTTGTGGCATCGATATGGTAAATGCCCTGAAGGAACTATTCCCATGAGAAGGACAAAAGAAGATGATGTCTTGAGAGCAAGTTCAGTTAAAAGATATGGCAAGAAGAAGCATAGAAGTATCCCTTTACCTAAATCTGCTGAACCTGACCTTATTAACCAAAATGGTCACCAGGTGAGTCTAAGTGTGGTTGTGTAAAGTTTTTCCTTTTTGTTGGTTTCTTGATCTGAAATGTGTTCTTTGTTTTGTTGGTTTGTTGAATTTTAGCATGCTATAGCTTATGTGGAAGGAGATGAGTACTATGGAGCTAAGGCGACTATAAATGTGTGGGAGCCAAAGATACAGCAGCAGAATGAGTTCAGTTTATCACAGATATGGCTTCTTGGTGGCTCTTTTGGACAAGATCTTAACAGCATTGAAGCTGGTTGGCAGGTATAACATTGTTATCTCATTGATAAATATATAAGAAATGTGAATATGATTTGTGTGTAATTCTTTTCATCCTTAGTATATTGATTCTTGTTACCTTTACTACAGGTGAGCCCGGATCTGTATGGTGACAATAACACAAGACTCTTCACTTACTGGACTGTAAGATCCTGACACTCCCACTTCTTATGGTTATGAGTTCTGTTTCTGCTTACATTTCTTGCTTTCTTCTAATGTTGGCTAATTATCTGCAGAGTGATGCATATCAAGCTACTGGTTGCTACAATCTTCTTTGCTCGGGATTTATTCAAATCAACAGCGATATCGCAATGGGAGCAAGCATTTCCCCGGTCTCTGGATATCGTAATTCACAGTACGATATCAGTATTCTGATCTGGAAGGTATGTTAAGTAAGCCAAAAAGAGATAAGTTTAATGCAATCCAATAGACAAGAAAAAGCTGAAATGGTCTGTTAACTTTGTGACAGGATCCAAAAGAGGGACATTGGTGGATGCAATTTGGGAATGGCTATGTTTTAGGCTATTGGCCGTCTTTTCTCTTCTCCTACTTAACAGAAAGTGCATCGATGATTGAATGGGGAGGAGAAGTTGTGAACTCGCAATCAGATGGCCAGCACACTTCAACTCAAATGGGCAGTGGTCGATTTCCAGAAGAAGGGTTTAGCAAAGCAAGTTACTTCAGGAACATTCAGGTGGTTGATGGGTCAAACAACCTCAAGGCACCTAAAGGACTTGGAACATTCACTGAACAGTCTAACTGTTATGATGTTCAAACCGGAAGCAATGATGATTGGGGCCATTTCTTCTACTATGGAGGTCCTGGTAAAAACCAGAAGTGTCCATAAATTAGTACGGGCTCTTCTTGCGGGTTATCGTGTCTTGTGAATTCACTGTTTCTTTCTACACTCTCAGTCAATCCGCCTTCTTGAGTAGTTTTAGGGATGGTAAAAGTTAATGTGTTGGTAAGTTTTTGGGGTTTGTTTGGTTTCATCTTCTCCATGTAAGTAGGTGGGGAAGAGGAAAGGTGTGGCTTAAGTTTCTTTGAAAAATTCAGAAACTTTGGCCCTTAGTGTAATCTTACTTTGTCTCCTTTGTATTGTGATTTGTTTAATCAAGTGTATGAATCTCTCTTTCTCACTCTTATTAACAAATATTTTCATGAAATTAGAATTAACTTTAGCTTGAATCTTCATGAACTTACCTACTCTCTAATTTCCTTTTTTGACAATTAGAGATTTAGTCATAACCTTTTGGTAAATTTAATTACACATTTGGAGAGAAAGAGGAAAAGGGTTCAAAAGTGATTATGAATTTTACTGTTATAAAATAATATTTGGTGATGACTAATTCATGAACTGCTCTTTAAATGATGATCTTTTGCAAAATGAGTGAATGATATTTAGTTATTTACATTTTTGACACTTTCACAATAAAGTTACGAATGAGCATTATGAACTTATAAGTACAATAAAACCTCTATAAATTAATACTCGATAAATTAATAAACACTATAAAATAATAAAATTTTCTGGTTCCGACTCAGCCGGTCTAAAAATGAACAAAATTCGATAAGATAATAAGATAATATTTTTTTTAGAATCTCTATGTAAATATATGGTCCTATTAATTACATAAATTAATAATCATGTAAGTTTGCATAAATATATATATAGATAATATACTTTAATATTTTTAATGAATTTCTGTTAGAACTCATCACTAATTTTTCTTATATAAAAAAAAATATTTTGTTGTGTTTTAAACTATCTGATTGTTATATCGTCTATAAATTTTTCATAAAAACATTCCTATAAGTTTTATAAACTCTAAATATGTATTTTTTTTATTTCAATAGTCATATAGACTATTTAAATACAACAACTAGGGTCACAAATCATAAATTTGAATTTTTGTTAATCGTTTATATAAGTGAATTTATCTATAGTCTTTGTTATTTACTATCAAAATTATTTGCTTTTTCTTTAAAATTTTAAATTTTCAAGTTTAAAACTATTAACATTTATTACATCCAAAACATTATTTTTATTTAGATCAAATTCTTTTAATTTATATATTTTAAATTTTAATAAAACTCTCTATAAATTAATAAATATTATTTTATACTATAAATATTAATTTATAGATAAATTAATATCACTATAAATTAATAAAATATCATGATCATAATATTATTAATTTATAGAGGTTTTACTGTATACATCTATCTATATCTATACTAACTATTATTAGAGAAGTCAAAACTCATCAGATTAAAAGTTAGTCACTGATCACCAAAATGCCATTAATGAAATATGCTTTTAACGATACATTTTGGCCTTTTAATGGCCCACAAATTTTGTTTAATTAGGCCTCATAATACTATAGTCGGTTTAAGATTTTTAATTAATATTAATCGGTTTAATTAGTTAGGTTAAGGCCAATCAAAAATCCAAAATATATTCATGGATCCATATTTAATTTCAGGCCTACTCCATATTGTAAAGTCGGTTTAACCTAAATATTAGATATGTTTCCTATAAATATAAAATTTAGGAGCATTATCGATCATTAGTTTTTTTTACTATATGATAAAAAATTATTGAAATATATTTGGAATTTATGACATAATTTTTTCTTTAACCTTCTAATCATCTTAGAGAGAAAGAGAGAAAAAAGAAAAAGAAGAGAGCGTCTTTCGACCGATGGTTGGAGACTTCGACAGTTCCGCCGTCTGCTGAATTAGAATTGACATGTTTCATTTTTAAGATTGTGTAGTGGTGGTCCGCTGTTTCGATCAAGTTTTTATCGATGTTTCTTCTTCTTTCTTTGCGTTTCTTTCTCTTTGTTTTTTTGTCGTCATTCTTTCTCTTTGTTTTTAACCAATTGATCTACAACTGTTCACCTCTACGGTGGCAAGTGAAGAGGTTGTGTGATTTTTCAAATTTCCTCCACTCGAATTCAAGACCAGATCTGGTCGAGATCTAATTAGTTTTTATTTTTCTTTCAGTTAAACCTTAGTTGAGTATATCTCAATGTTATTGATGTCGGCGAATAACATATGGTTCCAAAACCTTAAGAAAGAGGTCCATCAAATCGGTAAGTAAACATATTTTTCAATTTCGTAAGTTTACCAAGTACTAAGTGAGGACATGAAGACCATTAATTTTTGTTGAGGTTTGTATTTTCATCGATATCAAAATAATTTCTTATCGCGAAAAAGAATTAGTGAATGAGAATAAGATTTAATTGGTAAAAATATAGATTTTTTGGTTTTGATTTTATTGTCATTGAAAATTTCAATATTTTTTACCGGCTTAGTTTTCAATATATATATATATATATATTTTGCTGTCATATTTCGTTTTACAAATTTTTAATAAAATTTACGATAACAAGAAAAACCCTTCAAATCATATATTACAAAAAGTTTTAAAATTTGATAATATTTACATATGATAAGTAAAATTTATATATGTAAATGTCTACTTTTATTAGCCTAGATCTGCCTTTTGAAAATCTATATGGTCTTTAAGTTTGAGTAGACTATCTTTGACTTAATCGGCATAAAATTAGGATTAAAGAGTTTAGGAAGAAAAAAATCATTTAAAATTCTAATTATTATATATTATATTATATAGTTGAATGATTTAAAATGTGACAGAGACATTGGTATTCCACTTTCTTTTTCCTGGTTATAAGGCTTGAGCTTTGAGCGTATAACCTGAATTGACTTACTTAAAATTTCTTTGTAATTATACTATTTATTCATATGGGTTAGGTACTATTTTATCACTCTTTTTTCTTCCTCCATTCAGTTCAGGTCTCCATGGTACCAATTTTTTTAGTCACACAAATCATACTATTCATTTTATATAAAAATAAACCAGTTGGTTTTGTAGTGCATTCAACATTTTCTGTGTAATTTATAAATAATTAAATATTAATGGATAGGAATTAGAACATATAAATTCAGATAAAAAAACAATTAAGAAAACATGTAAAAGTTTTTTGATAAATCTTAATTAATTTTGCGAAATCCGTATCTAAATCATTCCATTCTCACTGTCCAAGAGCGTTTCCGTTACTTGCTATCTCATTGGTACGTGGCATACACGCATGTATAACGTTTGTTCGGACAGTGTCACAGCTTTATTTATTTTTATATTAATTTGTTTTTTTTTCCACAGGCACTTTTCTCTCTCCACAATACGTCGTTCTTTGGAGAAAAAAAAAATTGTAGCTTTTTTTTTAAGTTACGGTTCACTCACACACACAACACACACATTCGAAGGGTAGGGTTTTAATCTTACCTTCTCTATCTATCCATTCCCAATACCTGAGAAAAATTCTCTGAGATTTTTATTCAAAAAATTTCAACATTTTACAGAAACGAAACCAAGAAAAAACCCTAAAAGGAAGTTGATTTCTCTTTCACAAAGCTTGTAAGAGTTGAGCCCTAGCTTAGTCTCTTGCTTTCTCCTTTGTTTACTTTACAGCTTCGTTTTCTTGAAATTAAAACCCTAGTCAAGAAGAAAAAACCCCCAATCTGTACCCAAGGTGTCTCATTTTGCTTGAAAGCTGCAAAATTCCTAATTTATGCGATCCCTTCTGCGTTGATGCCACTGCACAGTAAGCTCATTTCGGGTTAAGTAGGTAAGGTTTCCAACTCTTAGCTGGGTTGCGAAATTTCGGGTTGATTTTAGTTTTTCACTTGATTTTGAGCTGTGCATTTGATGATTTCTGGTCAAGCTTGAGGCTTTAACTTCCCTGTGATGGGATTTTGATTTCCGAGTTGCATGCCGTTGTAGGTGGGAGAAGAAGCCATGAAAGGGGATGAGCGAGGAGTCTTACTTGCTTGTGTGATTTCGGGTACCCTTTTCACAGTTTTCGGTTTGGGTTCGTTTTGGATACTTTGGGCGGTTAATTGGCGGCCATGGCGGCTCTATAGGTAAATAAGTCCTTATGTTTAGGCAACTCTAGTCTGTAGGTGTTGTTTTGCTGTATATATGGCGCTTGATAGAGTTACTTTTCATGTGTAGTATTGACTTAGAACTGTAGCAAGACAATGATTTTGGAATGTGTTGTATTCTTGCAGCTGGATCTTTGCTAGAAAATGGCCAAAACTATTGCAAGGTTCTCAGCTTGATGCACTATGTGGGTTTCTATCTCTTGTTGCTTGGATTGTGGTAGTATCCCCTATTGCAATCTTGATTGGATGGGGTTCCTGGCTGATTGTGGTATTGGATCGAGATATCATTGGGCTTGCGATTATAATGGCTGGAACAGCCCTTTTACTGGCTTTCTACTCAATCATGCTTTGGTGGAGGACCCAGTGGCAAAGCTCAAGTACGTTTTCAATCAGCTCTTAATTTTACAAGATTTTTTTGGTATTAGATAATAATGGGGGAATGTAAGGGTAGTATATGAAGTATCTGATGTCGATATGGGAACAAAGGAGACTCATTAGACCGATTTTGAATGAACTATTGAACTTGTTTCTTACATTCTCCTTTGACCAAACAGGAGCTGTGGCTTTACTTCTCCTTCTTGGTGTTGCCTTACTCTGTGCATATGAACTTTGTGCTGTCTATGTTACGGCTGGTGCACATGCATCTCAGCAATATTCTCCATCTGGTTTCTTTTTCGGTGTATCAGCAATCGCGTTGGCAATTAACATGCTCTTTATCTGCCGCATGGTCTTTAATGGTAAAAATTTCCCAATCAATACATGGCTTCACAATCTTTAATTTACATGCAATTATAGTATAATCAATTTTTTCGGTCTCCTCAAGTGTTAGTAATAGCTGAAAGCAAATTCTCCATGTCGATAAACATGCATACATTTTAACTTCCAACCTCAATCTGTGTTGTTGAAATTGCTCGAATTGTTTTCTATCATGGCAGGAAATGGGTTAGATGTGGACGAATATGTAAGGAGGGCATATAAATTTGCTTATTCAGATTGTATAGAGGTGGGTCCTGTGGCTTGTTTGCCAGAACCACCTGATCCGAATGAATTATATCCCCGGCAAACCAGCAAGTAAGTTCTTGTTGCTCGCCACCTGTAAATTCAATATGTTTTTTGGCATAGCTAGCCCCCCTTATTTTATGACTGATCCTGAATTTTACAATCAACTAACTATTGAATATTGGGAACCAACCTAATATTCAAGGGCCAGGAACCCTAGTGATTTTGCTGTTACTCTCTACCTTTTTTTTTCTTTTCCAACAGAGGGGGCGTGGATGATGTTATGTTATGATCTTTACTGAGTGCTGAAATGTTCTTAATCAGCTGCAATTGGTTGCCTACCTGTTCTGTCCCTTGAAAACTTATAATTTTGTTCCTTGCATATTTTATAGGGCTTCACATCTCGGCCTCCTGTACCTGGGCTCACTCGTAGTTCTCCTTGCGTACTCAGTCCTGTATGGACTCACAGCTAGAGAATCCCGTTGGCTTGGAGGAATTACATCAGCTGCAGTTATTGTTCTTGGTACAAAGATAAATTTCATTTACATATATTTGGAGCAGGAACAAGCTATTGGATTATTTCTGAACTCATCTTCATACTTAACATTTTTTATGTAGACTGGAATATTGGGGCATGCTTGTATGGTTTTAAGCTTCTTCAGAATCGTGTTCTGGCACTTTTTGTTGCTGGCACATCCCGTCTTTTCCTAATATGCTTTGGCATACACTACTGGTTTGTTTCTGATCTAAAAGCTTGTTATTTATTTTTAGATCTAAAGTTTGTCCCCTTCATGGCATGG